>OU744314.1:866557-1142652 GCA_916610205.1 Griposia aprilina
TTACCTCCGATTACTTTATTGTCGGTCAGCACGCAACAAAGCGTGGATTTTAACACCTCGCACACGTGGCACGCTCAGAAATAAACAAAATAATATACTATCTTCGAAATTTTCACTTCGCAAAAACACTTCCTACAATCTCGATTTACTCGAAGCCTCTGCTTCTGAATTTCTTTGCTTCTAGATATTTTTTTACACACTGGACATGCTTTCAACCAGATGAGTCTGGATAGTGTTTCGCTACGGGTATTGACTTCGGTATAAAGAAAAATATTTTCTTTATATAGAAATCACGTTTTTCATTTTAATTAATAATTTTTATCTGCATTTACTTCCGATAACTTTATTGTCGGTCAGCACGCAACAAGGCACGGAATTTAACACCTCGAACGCTTGGCAAGCTCTGAAAAAATCAAAATAAAATACTAACTTCAAAATTTTCACTTCGTAAAAACACTACGTACAATCTCGATTTACTCGAAGCCTCTGCTTCTGTTTTTTTTTGCTTATAGGTAATTTATTACTTACTGGCCACGCCTTCAGCCAGATGAGCCTGGATAGTGTTTCGCTACCGGGATTGACTTCGGTATGTAGAAAAACATTTTCTTTATATAAAATCGAGTTTTTTCATCTTAAATTCACAATTTTGTTCTGCTCTTACCTCCGATTACTTAATTGCCGATCAGCACGCAACTAGCCGTGGCTTTTAATACCTCGCACACGTGTTACGCTCAGAAAAAAACAAAATAAAATACTATCTTTGAAATTTTCATTTCGTAAAAACACTTCCTACAATCTCGATTTATTCGAAGCCTCTGCTTCTGAATTTCTTTGCTTCTAGATATTTTTTTACACACTGGACATGCTTTCAACCAGATGAGTCTGGATAGTGTTTCGCTACGGGTATTGACTTCGGTATAAAGAAAAATATTTTCTTTATATAGAAATCACGTTTTTCATTTTAATTAATAATTTTTATCTGCATTTACTTCCGATAACTTTATTGTCGGTCAGCACGCAACAAGGCACGGAATTTAACACCTCGAACGCTTGGCAAGCTCTGAAAAAATCAAAATAAAATACTAACTTCAAAATTTTCACTTCGTAAAAACACTACGTACAATCTCGATTTACTCGAAGCCTCTGCTTCTGTTTTTTTTTGCTTATAGGTAATTTATTACTTACTGGCCACGCCTTCAGCCAGATGAGCCTGGATAGTGTTTCGCTACCGGGATTGACTTCGGTATGTAGAAAAACATTTTCTTTATATAAAATCGAGTTTTTTCATCTTAAATTCACAATTTTGTTCTGCTCTTACCTCCGATTACTTAATTGCCGATCAGCACGCAACTAGCCGTGGCTTTTAATACCTCGCACACGTGTTACGCTCAGAAAAAAACAAAATAAAATACTATCTTCGAAATTTTCACTTCGTAAAAACACTTCCTACAATCTCGATTTACTCGAAGCCTCTGCTTCTGAATTTCCTTGCTTCTAGATATTTTTTTACACACTGGACATGCTTTCAACCAGATGAGTCTGGATAGTGTTTCGCTACGGGTATTGACTTCGGTATAAAGAAAAATATTTTCTTTATTAAAAATCACGTTTTTTCATTTTTAATTAATATTTTTTACCTGCATTTACCACCGATTACTTTATTGTCGGTCAGCACGCAACAAGGCATGGATTTTAACACCATAAAATACTATCTTCGAAATTTTCACTTCGTAAAAACACTTCCTACAATCTCGATTTACTCGAAGCCTCTGCTTCTGAATTTCTTTGCTTCTAGATATTTTTTTACACACTGGACATGCTTTCAACCAGATGAGTCTGGATAGTGTTTCGCTACGGGTATTGACTTCGGTATAAAGAAAAATATTTTCTTTATATAGAAATCACGTTTTTCATTTTAATTAATAATTTTTATCTGCATTTACTTCCGATAACTTTATTGTCAGTCAGCACGCAACAAGGCACGGAATTAAACACCTCGAACGCTTGGCAAGCTCTGAAAAAATCAAAATAAAATACTAACTTCAAAATTTTCACTTCGTAAAAACACTACGTACAATCTCGATTTACTCGAAGCCTCTGCTTCTGTTTTTTTTTGCTTATAGGTAATTTATTACTTACTGGCCACGCCTTCAGCCAGATGAGCCTGGATAGTGTTTCGCTACCGGGATTGACTTCGGTATGTAGAAAAACATTTTCTTTATATAAAATCACGTTTTTTCATCTTAAATTCACAATTTTGTTCTGCTCTTACCTCCGATTACTTAATTGCCGGTCAGCACGCAACTAGCCGTGGCTTTTAATACCTCGCACACGTGTTACGCTCAGAAAAAAACAAAATAAAATACTATCTTCGAAATTTTCATTTCGTAAAAACACTTCCTACAATCTCGATTTATTCGAAGCCTCTGCTTCTGAATTTCTTTGCTTCTAGATATTTTTTTACACACTGGACATGGTTTCAACCAGATGAGTCTGGATAGTGTTTCGCTACGGGTATTGACTTCGGTATAAAGAAAAATATTTTCTTTATTAAAAATCACGTTTTTTCATTTTTAATTAATATTTTTTACCTGCATTTACCACCGATTACTTTATTGTCGGTCAGCACGCAACAAGGCATGGATTTTAACACCATAAAATACTATCTTCGAAATTTTCACTTCGTAAAAACACTTCCTACAATCTCGATTTACTCGAAGCCTCTGCTTCTGAATTTCTTTGCTTCTAGATATTTTTTTACACACTGGACATGCTTTCAACCAGATGAGTCTGGATAGTGTTTCGCTACGGGTATTGACTTCGGTATAAAGAAAAATATTTTCTTTATATAGAAATCACGTTTTTCATTTTAATTAATAATTTTTATCTGCATTTACTTCCGATAACTTTATTGTCGGTCAGCACGCAACAAGGCACGGAATTTAACACCTCGAACGCTTGGCAAGCTCTGAAAAAATCAAAATAAAATACTAACTTCAAAATTTTCACTTCGTAAAAACACTACGTACAATCTTGATTTACTCGAAGCCTCTGCTTCTGTTTTTTTTTGCTTATAGGTAATTTATTACTTACTGGCCACGCCTTCAGCCATATGAGCCTGGATAGTGTTTCGCTACCGGGATTGACTTCGGTATGTAGAAAAACATTTTCTTTATATAAAATCACGTTTTTTCATCTTAAATTCTCAATTTTGTTCTGCTCTTACCTCCGATTACTTAATTGCCGGTCAGCACGCAACTAGCCGTGGCTTTATATACCTCGCACACGTGTTACGCTCAGAAAAAAACAAAATAAAATACTATCTTTGAAATTTCATTTCGTAAAAACACTTCCTACAATCTCGATTTATTCGAAGCCTCTGCTTCTGAATTTCTTTGCTTCTAGATATTTTTTTACACACTGGACATGGTTTCAACCAGATGAGTCTGGATAGTGTTTCGCTATGGGTATTGACTTCGGTATAAAGAAAAATATTTTCTTTATTAAAAATCACGTTTTTTCATTTTAATTAATCATTTTTATCTGCATTTACTTCCGATAACTTTATTGTCGGTCAGCACGCAACAAGGCATAGATTTTAACACCTCGAACGCTTGGCAAGCACCGAAAATTCAAAATAAAATACTATCTTCGAAATTTTTACTTCGTAAAAACACTACTTACAATATCGATTCACTCGAAGCTTCTGCTTCTGAATTTCTTTGCTTCTAGATAATTTATTATTTACTGGCCACGCCTACAGCCAGATGAGTCTGGATTGTGTTTCGTGACCGGGATTGGCTTAAGTATAAAGAAAAATATTTTCTTTATATAAAATCACGTTTTTTCATTTTAATTAATCATTTTTATCTGCATTTACTTCCGATAACTTTATTGTCGGTCAGCACGCAACAAGGCATAGATTTTAACACCTGGATTGCTTGGCAAGCACCGAAAATTCAAAATAAAATACTATCTTCGAAATTTTTACTTCGTAAAAACACTACTTACAATATCGATTCACTCGAAGCTTCTGCTTCTGAATTTCTTTGCTTCTAGATAATTTATTATTTACTGGCCACGCCTACAGCCAGATGAGTCTGAATTGTGTTTCGTGACCGGGATTGGCTTAAGTATAAAGAAAAATATTTTCTTTATATAAAATCACGTTTTTTCATTTTTAATTAATATTTTTTACCTGCATTTACCACCGATTACTTTATTGTCGGTCAGCACGCTACAAGGAATGGATTTTAAAACCTCGAACGCTTGGCAAGCACTGAAAGATCAAAATAAAATACTATCTTCAAAATTTTTACTTCGTAAAAACACTACTTACAATATCGATTTACTCGAAGCTTCTGCTTCTGAATTTCTTTGCTTCTAGATAATTTATTATTTACTGGCCAAGCCTACAGCCAGATGAGTCTGGTTTGTGTTTCGTGACCGGGATTGGCTTAAGTATGAAGAAAAATATTTTCTTTATATAAAATCACGTTTTTTCATTTTTAATTAATATTTTTTACCTGCATTTACCTCCGATTACTTTATTGTCGGTCAGCACGCAACAAAGCGTGGATTTTAACACCTCGCACACGTGGCACGCTCAGAAAAAAACAAAATAAAATACTATCTTCGAAATTTTCACTTCGTAAAAACACTTCCTACAATCTCGATTTACTCGAAGCCTATGCTTCTGAATTTCCTTGCTTCTAGATTTTTTTTTACACACTGGACATGCTTTCAACCAGATGAGTCTGGATAGTGTTTCGCTACGGGTATTGACTTCGGTATAAAGAAAAATATTTTCTTTATATAGAAATCACGTTTTTCATTTTAATTAATAATTTTTATCTGCATTTACCTCCGATTACTTTATTGTCGGTCAGCACGCAACAAAGCGTGGATTTTAACACCTCGCACACGTGGCAGGCTCAGAAAAAAAACAAAATAAAATACTATCTTCGAAATTTTCACTTCGTAAAAACACTTCCTACAATCTCGATTTACTCGAAGCCTATGCTTCTGAATTTCCTTGCTTCTAGAATTTTTTTTACACACTGGACATGCTTTCAACCAGATGAGTCTGGATAGTGTTTCGCTACGGGTATTGACTTCGGTATAAAGAAAAATTTTTTCTTTATATAGAAATCACGTTTTTCATTTTAATTAATAATTTTTATCTGCATTTACCTCCGATTACTTTATTGTCGGTCAGCACGCAACAAAGCGTGGATTTTAACACCTCGCACACGTGGCACGCTCAGAAATAAACAAAATAATATACTATCTTCGAAATTTTCACTTCGCAAAAACACTTCCTACAATCTCGATTTACTCGAAGCCTCTGCTTCTGAATTTCTTTGCTTCTAGATATTTTTTTACACACTGGACATGCTTTCAACCAGATGAGTCTGGATAGTGTTTCGCTACGGGTATTGACTTCGGTATAAAGAAAAATATTTTCTTTATATAGAAATCACGTTTTTCATTTTAATTAATAATTTTTATCTGCATTTACTTCCGATAACTTTATTGTCGGTCAGCACGCAACAAGGCACGGAATTTAACACCTCGAACGCTTGGCAAGCTCTGAAAAAATCAAAATAAAATACTAACTTCAAAATTTTCACTTCGTAAAAACACTACGTACAATCTCGATTTACTCGAAGCCTCTGCTTCTGTTTTTTTTTGCTTATAGGTAATTTATTACTTACTGGCCACGCCTTCAGCCAGATGAGCCTGGATAGTGTTTCGCTACCGGGATTGACTTCGGTATGTAGAAAAACATTTTCTTTATATAAAATCGAGTTTTTTCATCTTAAATTCACAATTTTGTTCTGCTCTTACCTCCGATTACTTAATTGCCGATCAGCACGCAACTAGCCGTGGCTTTTAATACCTCGCACACGTGTTACGCTCAGAAAAAAACAAAATAAAATACTATCTTTGAAATTTTCATTTCGTAAAAAGACTTCCTACAATCTCGATTTATTCGAAGCCTCTGCTTCTGAATTTCTTTGCTTCTAGATATTTTTTTACACACTGGACATGGTTTCAACCAGATCAGTCTGGATAGTGTTTCGCTACGGGTATTGACTTCGGTATAAAGAAAAATATTTTCTTTATATAAAATCACGTTTTTTCATTTTTAATTAATATTTTTTACCTGCATTTACCTCCGATTACTTTATTGTCGGTCAGCACGCAACAAAGCGTGGATTTTAACACCTCGCACACGTGGCACGCTAAGAAAAAAACAAAATAAAATACTATCTTCGAAATTTTCACTTCGTAAAAACACTTCCTACAATCTCGATTTACTCGAAGCCTCTGCTTCTGAATTTCCTTGCTTCTAGATATTTTTTTACACACTGGACATGCTTTCAACCAGATGAGTCTGGATAGTGTTTCGCTACGGGTATTGACTTCGGTATAAAGAAAAATATTTTCTTTATTAAAAATCACGTTTTTTCATTTTTAATTAATATTTTTTACCTGCATTTACCACCGATTACTTTATTGTCGGTCAGCACGCAACAAGGCATGGATTTTAACACCATAAAATACTATCTTCGAAATTTTCACTTCGTAAAAACACTTCCTACAATCTCGATTTACTCGAAGCCTCTGCTTCTGAATTTCTTTGCTTCTAGATATTTTTTTACACACTGGACATGCTTTCAACCAGATGAGTCTGGATAGTGTTTCGCTACGGGTATTGACTTCGGTATAAAGAAAAATATTTTCTTTATATAGAAATCACGTTTTTCATTTTAATTAATAATTTTTATCTGCATTTACTTCCGATAACTTTATTGTCAGTCAGCACGCAACAAGGCACGGAATTTAACACCTCGAACGCTTGGCAAGCTCTGAAAAAATCAAAATAAAATACTAACTTCAAAATTTTCACTTCGTAAAAACACTACGTACAATCTCGATTTACTCGAAGCCTCTGCTTCTGTTTTTTTTTGCTTATAGGTAATTTATTACTTACTGGCCACGCCTTCAGCCAGATGAGCCTGGATAGTGTTTCGCTACCGGGATTGACTTCGGTATGTAGAAAAACATTTTCTTTATATAAAATCACGTTTTTTCATCTTAAATTCACAATTTTGTTCTGCTCTTACCTCCGATTACTTAATTGCCGGTCAGCACGCAACTAGCCGTGGCTTTTAATACCTCGCACACGTGTTACGCTCAGAAAAAAACAAAATAAAATACTATCTTCGAAATTTTCATTTCGTAAAAACACTTCCTACAATCTCGATTTATTCGAAGCCTCTGCTTCTGAATTTCTTTGCTTCTAGATATTTTTTTACACACTGGACATGGTTTCAACCAGATGAGTCTGGATAGTGTTTCGCTACGGGTATTGACTTCGGTATAAAGAAAAATATTTTCTTTATTAAAAATCACGTTTTTTCATTTTAATTAATCATTTTTATCTGCATTTACTTCCGATAACTTTATTGTCGGTCAGCACGCAACAAGGCATGGATTTTAACACCATAAAATACTATCTTCGAAATTTTCACTTCGTAAAAACACTTCCTAAAATCTCGATTTACTCGAAGCCTCTGCTTCTGAATTTCTTTGCTTCTAGATTATTTATTATTTACTGGCCACGCCTTCAGCCAGATGAGCCTGGATTGTGTTTCGTGACCGGGATTGGCTTAATTATGAAGAAAAATATTTTCTTTATGTAAAATCACGTTTTTTCATTTTTGATTAATATTTTTTACCTGCATTTACCTCCGATTACTTTACTGTCGGTCAGCACGCAACAAAGCGTGAATTTTAACACCTCGCATACGTGGCACGCTCAGAAATAAACAAAATAATATACTATCTTCGAAATTTTCACTTCGTAAAAACACTTCCTACAATCTCGATTTACTCGAAGCCTCTGCTTCTGAATTTCTTTGCTTCTAGATATTTTTTTACACACTGGACATGCTTTCAACCAGATGAGTCTGGATAGTGTTTCGCTACGGGTATTGACTTCGGTATAAAGAAAATTATTTTCTTTATATCCACTCACGCGCTTGTACTTACGCGTGACGTAGGCCGAAATGCCCGCGAACATTTTTTGTCGGCGCGCGCCGTGCGCCTAGCCAGTTATACACGACTTCTACACGAAATATTTCTATGAACTGATAGTAAACTAATGACTGTTTCATATAGTGGACAGACCAGGCTTGATTATACATTTTGTTTTAGAACTATATATGACGTAGTTTTTATTTTTATTCGCAAATAAATAATAAAATCTGTTTTATTTCACTAACTAAAGCGTTGACCCTATGTTTTTTTTTACAAAAAATTAAGTCCCATTCATTAACTACACAATGCCATCATAATATTTACTATTTTCTCCAAAGTTTTGAAATACAAAGAATAATAACATCGCGGGAATATACTCTCGAGAATGAGTCATGGCGGCAATTTTGAGCGTGAGAATAAAGCGCGCTATTCACGGATGTTTATTATTTTTACCTGACTACCAAGAAAGGGTTATGTGTATAGTTTGTTTGTTTGAAATTTACTGAAAATGTGTGTAATTTTAATATTGTAACTTTAAATATTGCATGTATGCAATTAATTGTCGAGTATCGGCCAGTATTAAGTGTATTGGGGTATAATTAAGGATAAAAAATAAAAAATGTACAACGTAATTATAACTTTTATTTCACAAGTAGTCATTTATTTGTTTATCATTGGATCACCAACATAGGCTACACAATTACATGCAAGTTAACATAAACACGGACAAATACAAGTGTGCGCCTCCAATCAAACCCAGCCAGACAGCCGGCAGACTGGCAACAAGAGTACAAATGGCGAAAGCTGGGAAGGAGCTACACGTCGGGTTTCTGCCTGGAGTACCTATATTTTTTTTCTGCTTCATAAGTCTGTAATAAGTATAAACATCAATATTTATATTAATTATTATGAAATGCCTCGTTGGTCTAGTGGTCGCAAGCGCTACTGCTGAGCATGAGGTCCTGGGTTCGATTCCCAGGTCGGGCAAAGTGCTATTGGGTTTTTCCATCTGGAATTTCTCGGTAGCAACCCGGAGTCTGGATTTGTGCCTGGTTGATGGCAATAGGCTCGCCCCCTATTACATGGGACTTAAACATAACTGGCGAAATGTGGGTGTTCTATAGGTACACCTCTGCCTAACCCTTCGGGGAATACAGGCGTGATGTTACGTTATGTGATGTTATGTAAATATTATATAATGTTTACAGGACACAAAATCCCCATACATTCAAAACTATACATTCACATTCATACCTACATACATAAATATTCTAGTACATTTTATTATCAAATAAGTTTTAATTTAAACAAGAATAATAAATGTAATAATTTAGTTATTTAATACTAAGGACATGTTTCAAAACATACATACATAAATAAACTCACGCCTTCTTCCCATGGGGGTAGGCAGAAACTACAGAAAATCCATAATTAATTAAGTATTAATTCTATTTAAAACATTAATTTTATACTTTTTGCTGTGCCCTACAGGGTCCATAATTGTGCCTTAGCTTTAAGCCCATTGTAAGATCTTCAAACATTATGAAATGCAAATAAAGATATGAACACATACTCTTCAGCCGGGGTCAGCATGGATGCTGCGGGGCTGGGTGTTGCGGGACTGGGTGCTGCGGGACAGAGCTCAGAAGGCCCTGGCGCTGGCTCTGCCTCTGGCGCTGGCCCTGCAGGTGTACTGAAAAAAAACAATATGAGTTAAGAAGTTGAGAGAACAATTTGATTTCGAAGTTGATCCCGTTAAGTTTTTCAGTTCGATGCTATGTAGCGTAATCAGCCTAGAATGTTCCCACTGCTGGGACACAGGGCTCCTCTCTTTGAGAGGGAAATGTATTAGATTATATACAATTTGAGATAACAAGTTGATAGAACAATTTGATTTTGAAGTTGATCCCGTTAAGTTTTTCAGTTTGATGCTATGTAGTGTAATCAGCCTATAATGTTCTCACTGCTGGGACACAGGGCTCCTCTCTTTGAGAGGGAAATGTATTATATTATATACAATTTGAGTTAAGAAGTTGAGAGAACAATTTGATTTCAAAGTTGATCCCGTTAAGTTAGGTAATCAGTTCGATGGTATGTGTAACTAGCCTATCAAGTTCCCACTGCTGGGACACAGGGCTCCTCTCTTTGAGAGAGAAATGTATTAGATATATACTTTTTATACAGCTACTATACCTCTTTTCAAACAGGTACTTATGTATTTGATATACATTATACACTATACCTCTCTCCAAATAGGCATCGCCCTCGCCCTCGCGAGCGCCTGCGACCTGCTGAGCCTCGCCTGCCACCCTGTCCTTGAATAATATTATCCATTTTGCATTTTTTCTGAAAAATATGGCAAAAATCGAGATTGTTTTTTTTTTTTGAGTAATTATCACAAATCAGAACTCAAAGGTTTCAAGAGAGAAGAATAACCACAATTTATCATGAATAGGTTTCTTTAATCCGTGTCAATGAACTACGCCACGCCGCGTGCTTCGAAAAAAATTGGCTATTGGTTTTTGCAATTAGATTTTGTACTTTGAAATCACAACGAAATGATAATATAATATTGGTACCAAACTGTTCGTAATTAACCAGGCTACATGGTTAATACACATTAATTTACGTAAAAAGTAGTAATAGATTCGTTTTTATTACGTTTTTCAAGAGCTAAGAATTTTTCAGACAACAATGAAACATATTTCTAATTATAGGAACGATTTTAAAACTCGAAATTCAAATGTAGTATAGATAACTCGAAAGAGCGTTAAATCACGAACAAAATGGTATATAATGTTGATTATAATCATTACTTACCGTTTAATTGTGTATCATAAAATCCGCGACGACGAAATGGCAGATTGACAGCCCACAGTACACTTCGCAAACTTATTTTCAACCACAGATAATTTTATTCTTACGTCCGATACACACACATGGCTTTCGAAACAAAAATTCAAAATTTAACCACCTTTCCAAAAAACATGAAACAGAAGGGGTGGGTCCACGCATAAAATTCAAAAAAATAAAAAACAAACGTGCTGTCCGCTGACAGTTTGAAGTGGTGAAATAATGAAGATGGGGGCGTTTCACGGATTTCAAAATTTACTAATTTTTGCATTGGGGCGCGTGAGTGGCTATAGAAATCACGTTTTTCATTTTAATTAATAATTTTTATCTGCATTTACTTCCGATAACTTTATTGTCGGTCAGCACGCAACAAGGCACGGAATTTAACACCTCGAACGCTTGGCAAGCTCTGAAAAAATCAAAATAAAATACTAACTTCAAAATTTTCACTTCGTAAAAACACTACGTACAATCTCGATTTACTCGAAGCCTCTGCTTCTGTTTTTTTTTGCTTATAGGTAATTTATTACTTACTGGCCACGCCTTCAGCCAGATGAGCCTGGATAGTGTTTCGCTACCGGGATTGACTTCGGTATGTAGAAAAACATTTTCTTTATATAAAATCACGTTTTTTCATCTTAAATTCACAATTTTGTTCTGCTCTTACCTCCGATTACTTAATTGCCGGTCAGCACGCAACTAGCCGTGGCTTTTAATACCTCGCACACGTGTTACGCTCAGAAAAAAACAAAATAAAATACAATCTTTGAAATTTTCATTTCGTAAAAACACTTCCTACAATCTCGATTTATTCGAAGCCTCTGCTTCTGAATTTCTTTGCTTCTAGATATTTTTTTACACACTGGACATGGTTTCAACCAGATGAGTCTGGATAGTGTTTCGCTACGGGTATTGACTTCGGTATAAAGAAAAATATTTTCTTTATTAAAAATCACGTTTTTTCATTTTAATAAATCATTTTTATCTGCATTTACTTCCGATAACTTTATTGTCGGTCAGCACGCAACAAGGCATAGATTTTAACACCTCGAACGCTTGGCAAGCACTGAAAATTCAAAATAAAATACTATCTTCAAAATTTTTACTTCGTAAAAACACTACTCACAATATCGATTCACTCGAAGCTTCTGCCTCTGAATTTCTTTGCTTCTAGATAATTTATTATTTATTGGCCACGCCTACAGCCAGATGAGTCTGGATTGTGTTTCGTGACCGGGATTGGCTTAAATATAAAGAAAAATATTTTCTTTATATAAAATCACGTTTTTTCATTTTTAATTAATATTTTTTACCTGCATTTATCACCGATTACTTTATTGTCGGTCAGCACGCAACAAGGAATGGATTTTAAAACCTCGAACGCTTGGCAAGCACTGAAAGTTCAAAATAAAATACTATCTTCAAAATTTTTACTTCGTAAAAACACTACTTACAATATCGATTTACTCGAAGCTTCTGCTTCTGAATTTCTTTGCTTCTAGATAATTTATTATTTACTGGCCACGCCTACAGCCAGATGAGTCTGGATTGTGTTTCGTGACCGGGATTGGCTTAAGTATGACGAAAAATATTTTCTTTATATAAAATCACGTTTTTTCATTTTTAATTAATATTTTTTACCTGCATTTACCTCCGATTACTCTATTGTCGGTCAGCACGCAACAAAGCGTGGATTTTAACACCTCGCACACGTGGCACGCTCAGAAAAAAACAAAATAAAATACTATCTTCGAAATTTTCACTTCGTAAAAACACTTCCTACAATCTCGATTTACTCGAAGCCTATGCTTCTGAATTTCCTTGCTTCTAGAATTTTTTTTACACACTGGACATGCTTTCAACCAGATGAGTCAGGATAGTGTTTCGCTACGGGTATTGACTTCGGTATAAAGAAAAATATTTTCTTTATATAAAATCACGTTTTTTCATTTTTAATTAATATTTTTTACCTGCATTTACCTCCGATTACTTTATTGTCGGTCAGCACGCAACAAAGCGTGGATTTTAACACCTCGCACACGTGGCACGCTCAGAAAAAAACAAAATAATATACTATCTTCGAAATTTTCACTTCGTAAAAACACTTCCTACAATCTCGATTTACTCGAAGCCTCTGCTTCTGAATTTCTTTGCTTCTAGATATTTTTTTACACACTGGACATGCTTTCAACCAGATGAGTCTGGATAGTGTTTCGCTACGGGTATTGACTTCGGTATAAAGAAAAATATTTTCTTTATTAAAAATCACGTTTTTTCATTTTAATTAATCATTTTTAATTAATATTTTTTACCTGCATTTATCACCGATTACTTTATTGTCGGTCAGCACGCAACAAGGAATGGATTTTAAAACCTCGAACGCTTGGCAAGCACTGAAAGTTCAAAATAAAATACTATCTTCAAAATTTTTACTTCGTAAAAACACTACTTACAATATCGATTTACTCGAAGCTTCTGCTTCTGAATTTCTTTGCTTCTAGATAATTTATTATTTACTGGCCACGCCTACAGCCAGATGAGTCTGGATTGTGTTTCGTGACCGGGATTGGCTTAAGTATGACGAAAAATATTTTCTTTATATAAAATCACGTTTTTTCATTTTTAATTAATATTTTTTACCTGCATTTACCACCGATTACTTTATTGTCGGTCAGCACGCAACAAGGAATGGATTTTAAAACCTCGAACGCTTGGCAAGCACTGAAAGTTCAAAATAAAATACTATCTTCAAAATTTTTACTTCGTAAAAACACTACTCACAATATCGATTCACTCGAAGCTTCTGCCTCTGAATTTCTTTGCTTCTAGATAATTTATTATTTATTGGCCACGCCTACAGCCAGATGAGTCTGGATTGTGTTTCGTGACCGGGATTGGCTTAAATATAAAGAAAAATATTTTCTTTATATAAAATCACGTTTTTTCATTTTTAATTAATATTTTTTACCTGCATTTACCTCCGATTACTCTATTGTCGGTCAGCACGCAACAAAGCGTGGATTTTAACACCTCGCACACGTGGCACGCTCAGAAAAAAACAAAATAAAATACTATCTTCGAAATTTTCACTTCGTAAAAACACTTCCTACAATCTCGATTTACTCGAAGCCTCTGCTTCTGTTTTTTTTTGCTTATAGGTAATTTATTACTTACTGGCCACGCCTTCAGCCAGATGAGCCTGGATAGTGTTTCGCTACCGGGATTGACTTCGGTATGTAGAAAAACATTTTCTTTATATAAAATCACGTTTTTTCATCTTAAATTCACAATTTTGTTCTGCTCTTACCTCCGATTACTTAATTGCCGGTCAGCACGCAACTAGCCGTGGCTTTTAATACCTCGCACACGTGTTACGCTCAGAAAAAAACAAAATAAAATACAATCTTTGAAATTTTCATTTCGTAAAAACACTTCCTACAATCTCGATTTATTCGAAGCCTCTGCTTCTGAATTTCTTTGCTTCTAGATATTTTTTTACACACTGGACATGGTTTCAACCAGATGAGTCTGGATAGTGTTTCGCTACGGGTATTGACTTCGGTATAAAGAAAAATATTTTCTTTATTAAAAATCACGTTTTTTCATTTTAATAAATCATTTTTATCTGCATTTACTTCCGATAACTTTATTGTCGGTCAGCACGCAACAAGGCATAGATTTTAACACCTCGAACGCTTGGCAAGCACTGAAAATTCAAAATAAAATACTATCTTCAAAATTTTTACTTCGTAAAAACACTACTCACAATATCGATTCACTCGAAGCTTCTGCCTCTGAATTTCTTTGCTTCTAGATAATTTATTATTTATTGGCCACGCCTACAGCCAGATGAGTCTGGATTGTGTTTCGTGACCGGGATTGGCTTAAATATAAAGAAAAATATTTTCTTTATATAAAATCACGTTTTTTCATTTTTAATTAATATTTTTTACCTGCATTTACCTCCGATTACTCTATTGTCGGTCAGCACGCAACAAAGCGTGGATTTTAACACCTCGCACACGTGGCACGCTCAGAAAAAAACAAAATAAAATACTATCTTCGAAATTTTCACTTCGTAAAAACACTTCCTACAATCTCGATTTACTCGAAGCCTATGCTTCTGAATTTCCTTGCTTCTAGAATTTTTTTTACACACTGGACATGCTTTCAACCAGATGAGTCAGGATAGTGTTTCGCTACGGGTATTGACTTCGGTATAAAGAAAAATATTTTCTTTATATAAAATCACGTTTTTTCATTTTTAATTAATATTTTTTACCTGCATTTACCTCCGATTACTTTATTGTCGGTCAGCACGCAACAAAGCGTGGATTTTAACACCTCGCACACGTGGCACGCTCAGAAAAAAACAAAATAATATACTATCTTCGAAATTTTCACTTCGTAAAAACACTTCCTACAATCTCGATTTACTCGAAGCCTCTGCTTCTGAATTTCTTTGCTTCTAGATATTTTTTTACACACTGGACATGCTTTCACCCAGATGAGTCTGGATAGTGTTTCGCTACGGGTATTGACTTCGTTATAAAGAAAAATATTTTCTTTATTAAAAATCACGTTTTTTCATTTTAATTAATCATTTTTATCTGCATTTACTTCCGATAACTTTATTGTCGGTCAGCACGCAACAAGGCATAGATTTAAACACCTCGAACGCTTGGCAAGCACTGAAAATTCAAAATAAAATACTATCTTCAAAATTTTTACTTCGTAAAAACACTACTTACAATATCGATTCACTCGAAGCTTCTGCTTCTGAATTTCTTTGCTTCTAGATAATTTATTATTTACTGGCCACGCCTACAGCCAGATGAGTCTGGATTGTGTTTCGTGACCGGGATTGGCTTAAGTATAAAGAAAAATATTTTCTTTATATAAAATCACGTTTTTTCATTTTTAATTAATATTTTTTACCTGCATTTACCACCGATTACTTTATTGTCGGTCAGCACGCAACAAGGAATGGATTTTAAAACCTCGAACGCTTGGCAAGCACTGAAAGTTCAAAATAAAATACTATCTTCAAAATTTTTACTTCGTAAAAACACTACTTACAATATCGATTTACTCGAAGCTCCTGCTTCTGAATTTCTTTGCTTCTAGATAATTTATTATTTACTGGCCACGCCTACAGCCAGATGAGTCTGGATTGTGTTTCGTGACCGGGATTGGCTTAAGTATGAAGAAAAATATTTTCTTTATATAAAATCAGGTTTTTTCATTTTTAATTAATATTTTTTACCTGCATTTACCTCCGATTACTTTATTGTCGGTCAGCACGCAACAAAGCGTGGATTTTAACACCTTGCACACGTGGCACGCTCAGAAATAAACAAAATAATATACTATCTTCGAAATTTTCACTTCGTAAAAACACTTCCTACAATCTCGATTTACTCGAAGCCTCTGCTTCTGAATTTCTTTGCTTCTAGATATTTTTTTACACACTGGACATGCTTTCAACCAGATGAGTCTGGATAGTGTTTCGCTACGGGTATTGACTTCGGTATAAAGAAAAATATTTTCTTTATATAGAAATAACGTTTTTCATTTTAATTAAATTTTTTTATCTGCATTTACTTCCGATAACTTTATTGTCGGTCAGCACGCAACAAGGCACGGAATTTAACACCTCGAACGCTTGGCAAGCTCTGAAAAAATCAAAATAAAATACTAACTTCAAAATTTTCACTTCGTAAAAACACTACGTACAATCTCTATTTACTCGAAGCCTCTGCTTCTGTTTTTTTTTGCTTATAGGTAATTTATTACTTACTGGCCACGCCTTCAGCCAGATGAGCCTGGATAGTGTTTCGCTACCGGGATTGACTTCGGTATGTAGAAAAACATTTTCTTTATATAAAATCACGTTTTTTCATCTTAAATTCACAATTTTGTTCTGCTCTTACCTCCGATTACTTAATTGCCAGTCAGCACGCAACTAGCCGTGGCTTTTAATACCTTGCACACGTGTTACGCTCAGAAAAAAACAAAATAAAATACTATCTTTGAAATTTTCATTTCGTAAAAACACTTCCTACAATCTCGATTTATTCGAAGCCTCTGCTTCTGAATTTCTTTGCTTCTAGATATTTTTTTACACACTGGACATGGTTTCAACCAGATGAGTCTGGATAGTGTTTCGCTACGGGTATTGACTTCGGTATAAAGAAAAATATTTTCTTTATTAAAAATCACGTTTTTTCATTTTAATTAATCATTTTTATCTGCATTTACTTCCGATAACTTTATTGTCGGTCAGCACGCAACAAGGCATAGATTTAAACACCTCGAACGCTTGGCAAGCACTGAAAATTCAAAATAAAATACTATCTTCAAAATTTTTACTTCGTAAAAACACTACTTACAATATCGATTCACTCGAAGCTTCTGCTTCTGAATTTCTTTGCTTCTAGATAATGTATTATTTACTGGCCACGCAAACAGCCAGATGAGTCTGGATTGTGTTTCGTGACCGGGATTGGCTTAAGTATAAAGAAAAATATTTTCTTTATATAAAATCACGTTTTTTCATTTTTAATTAATATTTTATACCTGCATTTACCACCGATTACTTTATTGTCGGTCAGCACGCAACAAGGAATGGATTTTAAAACCTCGAACGCTTGGCAAGCACAGAAAGTTCAAAATAAAATACTATCTTCAAAATTTTTACTTCGTAAAAACACTACTTACAATATCGATTTACTCGAAGCTTCTGCTTCTGAATTTCTTTGCTTCTAGATAATTTATTATTTACTGGCCACGCCTACAGCCAGATGAGTCTGGATTGTGTTTCGTGACCGGGATTGGCTTAAGTATGAAAAAAAATATTTTCTTTATATAAAATCACGTTTTTTCATTTTTAATTAATATTTTTTACCTGCATTTACCTCCGATTACTTTATTGTCGGTCAGCACGCAACTAGCCGTGGCTTTTAATACCTCGCACACGTATTACGCTCAGAAAAAAACAAAATAAAATACTATCTTTGAAATTTTCATTTCGTAAAAACACTTCCTACAATCTCGATTTATTCGAAGCCTCTGCTTCTGAATTTCTTTGCTTCTAGATATTTTTTTACACACTGGACATGGTTTCAACCAGATGAGTCTGGATAGTGTTTCGCTATGGGTATTGACTTCGGTATAAAGAAAAATATTTTCTTTATTAAAAATCACGTTTTTTCATTTTAATTAATCATTTTTATCTGCATTTACTTCCGATAACTTTATTGTCGGTCAGCACGCAACAAGGCATAGATTTTAACACCTCGAACGCTTGGCAAGCACCGAAAATTCAAAATAAAATACTATCTTCGAAATTTTTACTTCGTAAAAACACTACTTACAATATCGATTCACTCGAAGCTTCTGCTTCTGAATTTCTTTGCTTCTAGATAATTTATTATTTACTGGCCACGCCTACAGCCAGATGAGTCTGGATTGTGTTTCGTGACCGGGATTGGCTTAAGTATAAAGAAAAATATTTTCTTTATATAAATTCACGTTTTTTCATTTTTAATTAATATTTTTTATCTGCATTTACCACCGATTACTTTATTGTCGGTCAGCACGCAACAAGGAATGGATTTTAAAACCTCGAACGCTTGGCAAGCACTGAAAGTTCAAAATAAAATACTATCTTCAAAATTTTTACTTCGTAAAAACACTACTTACAATATCGATTTACTCGAAGCTTCTGCTTCTGAATTTCTTTGCTTCTAGATAATTTATTATTTACTGGCCACGCCTACAGCCAGATGAGTCTGGATTGTGTTTCGTAACCGGGATTGGCTTAAGTATGAAGAAAAATATTTTCTTTATTAAAAATCACGTTTTTTCATTTTAATTAATCATTTTTATCTGCATTTACTTCCGATAACTTTATTGTCGGTCAGCACGCAACAAGGCATAGATTTTAACACCTCGAACGCTTGGCAAGCACTGAAAATTCAAAATAAAATACTATCTTCAAAATTTTTACTTCGTAAAAACACTACTTACAATATCGATTCACTCGAAGCTTCCGCTTCTGAATTTCTTTGCTTCTAGATAATTTATTATTTACTGGCCACGCCTACAGCCAGATGAGTCTGGATTGTGTTTCGTGACCGGGATTGGCTTAAGTATAAAGAAAAATATTTTCTTTATATAAAATCACGTTTTTTCATCTTAAATTCACAATTTTGTTCTGCTCTTACCTCCGATTACTTAATTGCCGGTCAGCACGCAACTAGCCGTGGCTTTTAATACCTCGCACACGTGTTACGCTCAGAAAAAAACAAAATAAAATACAATCTTTGAAATTTTCATTTCGTAAAAACACTTCCTACAATCTCGATTTACTCGAAGCCTATGCTTCTGAATTTCCTTGCTTCTAGAATTTTTTTTACACACTGGACATGCTTTCAACCAGATGAGTCAGGATAGTGTTTCGCTACGGGTATTGACTTCGGTATAAAGAAAAATATTTTCTTTATATAAAATCACGTTTTTTCATTTTTAATTAATATTTTTTACCTGCATTTACCTCCGATTACTTTATTGTCGGTCAGCACGCAACAAAGCGTAGATTTTAACACCTCGCACACGTGGCACGCTCAGAAAAAAACAAAATAATATACTATCTTCGAAATTTTCACTTCGTAAAAACACTTCCTACAATCTCGATTTACTCGAAGCCTCTGCTTCTGAATTTCTTTGCTTCTAGATATTTTTTTACACACTGGACATGCTTTCAACCAGATGAGTCTGGATAGTGTTTCGCTACGGGTATTGACTTCGGTATAAAGAAAAATATTTTCTTTATTAAAAATCACGTTTTTTCATTTTAATTAATCATTTTTATCTGCATTTACTTCCGATAACTTTATTGTCGGTCAGCACGCAACAAGGCATAGATTTAAACACCTCGAACGCTTGGCAAGCACTGAAAATTCAAAATAAAATACTATCTTCAAAATTTTTACTTCGTAAAAACACTACTTACAATATCGATTCACTCGAAGCTTCTGCTTCTGAATTTCTTTGCTTCTAGATAATTTATTATTTACTGGCCACGCCTACAGCCAAATGAGTCTGGATTGTGTTTCGTGACCGGGATTGGCTTAAGTATAAAGAAAAATATTTTCTTTATATAAAATCACGTTTTTTCATTTTTAATTAATATTTTTTACCTGCATTTACCACCGATTACTTTATTGTCGGTCAGCACGCAACAAGGAATGGATTTTAAAACCTCGAACGCTTGGCAAGCACTGAAAGTTCAAAATAAAATACTATCTTCAAAATTTTTACTTCGTAAAAACACTACTTACAATATCGATTTACTCGAAGCTCCTGCTTCTGAATTTCTTTGCTTCTAGATAATTTATTATTTACTGGCCACGCCTACAGCCAGATGAGTCTGGATTGTGTTTCGTGACCGGGATTGGCTTAAGTATGAAGAAAAATATTTTCTTTATATAAAATCAGGTTTTTTCATTTTTAATTAATATTTTTTACCTGCATTTACCTCCGATTACTTTATTGTCGGTCAGCACGCAACAAAGCGTGGATTTTAACACCTTGCACACGTGGCACGCTCAGAAATAAACAAAATAATATACTATCTTCGAAATTTTCACTTCGTAAAAACACTTCCTACAATCTCGATTTACTCGAAGCCTCTGCTTCTGAATTTCTTTGCTTCTAGATATTTTTTTACACACTGGACATGCTTTCAACCAGATGAGTCTGGATAGTGTTTCGCTACGGGTATTGACTTCGGTATAAAGAAAAATATTTTCTTTATATAGAAATAACGTTTTTCATTTTAATTAAAAATTTTTATTTGCATTTACTTCCGATAACTTTATTGTCGGTCAGCACGCAACAAGGCACGGAATTTAACACCTCGAACGCTTGGCAAGCTCTGAAAAAATCAAAATAAAATACTAACTTCAAAATTTTCACTTCGTAAAAACACTACGTACAATCTCTATTTACTCGAAGCCTCTGCTTCTGTTTTTTTTTGCTTATAGGTAATTTATTACTTACTGGCCACGCCTTCAGCCAGATGAGCCTGGATAGTGTTTCGCTACCGGGATTGACTTCGGTATGTAGAAAAACATTTTCTTTATATAAAATCACGTTTTTTCATCTTAAATTCACAATTTTGTTCTGCTCTTACCTCCGATTACTTAATTGCCAGTCAGCACGCAACTAGCCGTGGCTTTTAATACCTCGCACACGTGTTACGCTCAGAAAAAAACAAAATAAAATACTATCTTTGAAATTTTCATTTCGTAAAAACACTTCCTACAATCTCGATTTATTCGAAGCCTCTGCTTCTGAATTTCTTTGCTTCTAGATATTTTTTTACACACTGGACATGGTTTCAACCAGATGAGTCTGGATAGTGTTTCGCTACGGGTATTGACTTCGGTATAAAGAAAAATATTTTCTTTATTAAAAATCACGTTTTTTCATTTTAATTAATCATTTTTATCTGCATTTACTTCCGATAACTTTATTGTCGGTCAGCACGCAACAAGGCATAGATTTAAACACCTCGAACGCTTGGCAAGCACTGAAAATTCAAAATAAAATACTATCTTCAAAATTTTTACTTCGTAAAAACACTACTTACAATATCGATTCACTCGAAGCTTCTGCTTCTGAATTTCTTTGCTTCTAGATAATGTATTATTTACTGGCCACGCCTACAGCCAGATGAGTCTGGATTGTGTTTCGTGACCGGGATTGGCTTAAGTATAAAGAAAAATATTTTCTTTATATAAAATCACGTTTTTTCATTTTTAATTAATATTTTTTACCTGCATTTACCACCGATTACTTTATTGTCGGTCAGCACGCAACAAGGAATGGATTTTAAAACCTCGAACGCTTGGCAAGCACAGAAAGTTCAAAATAAAATACTATCTTCAAAATTTTTACTTCGTAAAAACACTACTTACAATATCGATTTACTCGAAGCTTCTGCTTCTGAATTTCTTTGCTTCTAGATAATTTATTATTTACTGGCCACGCCTACAGCCAGATGAGTCTGGATTGTGTTTCGTGACCGGGATTGGCTTAAGTATGAAAAAAAATATTTTCTTTATATAAAATCACGTTTTTTCATTTTTAATTAATATTTTTTACCTGCATTTACCTCCGATTACTTTATTGTCGGTCAGCACGCAACAAAGCGTGGATTTTAACACCTCGCACACGTGGCACGCTCAGAAATAAACAAAATAATATACTATCTTCGAAATTTTCACTTCGTAAAAACACTTCCTACAATCTCGATTTACTCGAAGCCTCTGCTTCTGAATTTCTTTGCTTCTAGATATTTTTTTACACACTGGACATGCTTTCAACCAGATGAGTCTGGATAGTGTTTCGCTACGGGTATTGACTTCGGTATAAAGAAAAATATTTTCTTTATATAGAAATCACGTTTTTCATTTTAATTAATAATTTTTATCTGCATTTACTTCCGATAACATTATTGTCGGTCAGCACGCAACAAGGCACGGAATTTAACACCTCGAATGCTTGGCAAGCTCTGAAAAAATCAAAATAAAATACTAACTTCAAAATTTTCACTTCGTAAAAACACTACGTACAATCTCGATTTACTCGAAGCCTCTGCTTCTGTTTTTTTTTGCTTATAGGTAATTTATTACTTACTGGCCACGCCTTCAGCCAAATGAGCCTGGATAGTGTTTCGCTACCGGGATTGACTTCGGTATGTAGAAAAACATTTTCTTTATATAAAATCACGTTTTTTCATCTTAAATTCTCAATTTTGTTCTGCTCTTACCTCCGATTACTTAATTGCCGGTCAGCACGCAACTAGCCGTGGCTTTTAATACCTCGCACACGTATTACGCTCAGAAAAAAACAAAATAAAATACTATCTTTGAAATTTTCATTTCGTAAAAACACTTCCTACAATCTCGATTTATTCGAAGCCTCTGCTTCTGAATTTCTTTGCTTCTAGATATTTTTTTACACACTGGACATGGTTTCAACCAGATGAGTCTGGATAGTGTTTCGCTATGGGTATTGACTTCGGTATAAAGAAAAATATTTTCTTTATTAAAAATCACGTTTTTTCATTTTAATTAATCATTTTTATCTGCATTTACTTCCGATAACTTTATTGTCGGTCAGCACGCAACAAGGCATAGATTTTAACACCTCGAACGCTTGGCAAGCACCGAAAATTCAAAATAAAATACTATCTTCGAAATTTTTACTTCGTAAAAACACTACTTACAATATCGATTCACTCGAAGCTTCTGCTTCTGAATTTCTTTGCTTCTAGATAATTTATTATTTACTGGCCACGCCTACAGCCAGATGAGTCTGAATTGTGTTTCGTGACCGGGATTGGCTTAAGTATAAAGAAAAATATTTTCTTTATATAAAATCACGTTTTTTCATTTTTAATTAATATTTTTTATCTGCATTTACCACCGATTACTTTATTGTCGGTCAGCACGCAACAAGGAATGGATTTTAAAACCTCGAACGCTTGGCAAGCACTGAAAGTTCAAAATAAAATACTATCTTCAAAATTTTTACTTCGTAAAAACACTACTTACAATATCGATTTACTCGAAGCTTCTGCTTCTGAATATCTTTGCTTCTAGATAATTTATTATTTACTGGCCAAGCCTACAGCCAGATGAGTCTGGATTGTGTTTCGTGACCGGGATTGGCTTAAGTATGAAGAAAAATATTTTCTTTATATAAAATCACGTTTTTTCATTTTTAATTAATATTTTTTACCTGCATTTACCTCCGATTACTTTATTGTCGGTCAGCACGCAACAAAGCGTGGATTTTAACACCTCGCACACGTGGCACGCTCAGAAATAAACAAAATAATATACTATCTTCGAAATTTTCACTTCGTAAAAACACTTCCTACAATCTCGATTTACTCGAAGCCTCTGCTTCTGAATTTCTTTGCTTCTAGATATTTTTTTACACACTGGACATGCTTTCAACCAGATGAGTCTGGATAGTGTTTCGCTACGGGTATTGACTTCGGTATAAAGAAAAATATTTTCTTTATATAGAAATCACGTTTTTCATTTTAATTAATAATTTTTATCTGCATTTACTTCCGATAACATTATTGTCGGTCAGCACGCAACAAGGCACGGAATTTAACACCTCGAATGCTTGGCAAGCTCTGAAAAAATCAAAATAAAATACTAACTTCAAAATTTTCACTTCGTATAAACACTACGTACAATCTCGATTTACTCGAAGCCTCTGCTTCTGAATTTCTTTGCTTCTAGATATTTTTTTACACACTGGACATGCTTTCAACCAGATGAGTCTGGATAGTGTTTCGCTACGGGTATTGACTTCGGTATAAAGAAAAATATTTTCTTTATATAGAAATCACGTTTTTCATTTTAATTAATAATTTTTATCTGCATTTACTTCCGATAACATTATTGTCGGTCAGCACGCAACAAGGCACGGAATTTAACACCTCGAATGCTTGGCAAGCTCTGAAAAAATCAAAATAAAATACTAACTTCAAAATTTTCACTTCGTATAAACACTACGTACAATCTCGATTTACTCGAAGCCTCTGCTTCTGTTTTTTTTTGCTTATAGGTAATTTATTACTTACTGGCCACGCCTTCAGCCAAATGAGCCTGGATAGTGTTTCGCTACCGGGATTGACTTCGGTATGTAGAAAAACATTTTCTTTATATAAAATCACGTTTTTTCATCTTAAATTCTCAATTTTGTTCTGCTCTTACCTCCGATTACTTAATTGCCGGTCAGCACGCAACTAGCCGTGGCTTTTAATACCTCGCACACGTATTACGCTCAGAAAAAAACAAAATAAAATACTATCTTTGAAATTTTCATTTCGTAAAAACACTTCCTACAATCTCGATTTATTCGAAGCCTCTGCTTCTGAATTTCTTTGCTTCTAGATATTTTTTTACACACTGGACATGGTTTCAACCAGATGAGTCTGGATAGTGTTTCGCTATGGGTATTGACTTCGGTATAAAGAAAAATATTTTCTTTATTAAAAATCACGTTTTTTCATTTTAATTAATCATTTTTATCTGCATTTACTTCCGATAACTTTATTGTCGGTCAGCACGCAACAAGGCATAGATTTTAACACCTCGAACGCTTGGCAAGCACCGAAAATTCAAAATAAAATACTATCTTCGAAATTTTTACTTCGTAAAAACACTACTTACAATATCGATTCACTCGAAGCTTCTGCTTCTGAATTTCTTTGCTTCTAGATAATTTATTATTTACTGGCCACGCCTACAGCCAGATGAGTCTGAATTGTGTTTCGTGACCGGGATTGGCTTAAGTATAAAGAAAAATATTTTCTTTATATAAAATCACGTTTTTTCATTTTTAATTAATATTTTTTATCTGCATTTACCACCGATTACTTTATTGTCGGTCAGCACGCAACAAGGAATGGATTTTAAAACCTCGAACGCTTGGCAAGCACTGAAAGTTCAAAATAAAATACTATCTTCAAAATTTTTACTTCGTAAAAACACTACTTACAATATCGATTTACTCGAAGCTTCTGCTTCTGAATATCTTTGCTTCTAGATAATTTATTATTTACTGGCCAAGCCTACAGCCAGATGAGTCTGGATTGTGTTTCGTGACCGGGATTGGCTTAAGTATGAAGAAAAATATTTTCTTTATATAAAATCACGTTTTTTCATTTTTAATTAATATTTTTTACCTGCATTTACCTCCGATTACTTTATTGTCGGTCAGCACGCAACAAAGCGTGGATTTTAACACCTCGCATACGTGGCACGCTCAGAAAAAAACAAAATAAAATACTATCTTCGAAATTTTCACTTCGTAAAAACACTTCCTACAATCTCGATTTACTCGAAGCCTATGCTTCTGAATTTCCTTGCTTCTAGAATTTTTTTTACACACTGGACATGCTTTCAACCAGATGAGTCTGGATAGTGTTTCGCTATGGGTATTGACTTCGGTATAAAGAAAAATATTTTCTTTATATAGAAATCACGTTTTTCATTTTAATTAATAATTTTTATCTGCATTTACCTCCGATTACTTTATTGTCGGTCAGCACGCAACAAAGCGTGGATTTTAACACCTCGCACACGTGGCACGCTCAGAAATAAACAAAATAATATACTATCTTCGAAATTTTCACTTCGTAAAAACACTTCCTACAATCTCGATTTACTCGAAGCCTCTGCTTCTGAATTTCTTTGCTTCTAGATATTTTTTTACACACTGGACATGCTTTCAACCAGATGAGTCTGGATAGTGTTTCGCTACGGGTATTGACTTCGGTATAAAGAAAAATATTTTCTTTATATAGAAATCACGTTTTTCATTTTAATTAATAATTTTTATCTGCATTTACTTCCGATAACTTTATTGTCGGTCAGCACGCAACAAGGCACGGAATTTAACACCTCGAACGCTTGGCAAGCTCTGAAAAAATCAAAATAAAATACTAACTTCAAAATTTTCACTTCGTAAAAACACTACGTACAATCTCGATTTACTCGAAGCCTCTGCTTCTGTTTTTTTTTGCTTATAGGTAATTTATTACTTACTGGCCACGCCTTCAGCCAGATGAGCCTGGATAGTGTTTCGCTACCGGGATTGACTTCGGTATGTAGAAAAACATTTTCTTTATATAAAATCACGTTTTTTCATCTTAAATTCACAATTTTGTTCTGCTCTTACCTCCGATTACTTAATTGCCAGTCAGCACGCAACTAGCCGTGGCTTTTAATACCTCGCACACGTGTTACGCTCAGAAAAAAACAAAATAAAATACTATCTTTGAAATTTTCATTTCGTAAAAACACTTCCTACAATCTCGATTTATTCGAAGCCTCTGCTTCTGAATTTCTTTGCTTCTAGATATTTTTTTACACACTGGACATGGTTTCAACCAGATCAGTCTGGATAGTGTTTCGCTACGGGTATTGACTTCGGTATAAAGAAAAATATTTTCTTTATTAAAAATCACGTTTTTTCATTTTAATTAATCATTTTTATCTGCATTTACTTCCGATAACTTTATTGTCGGTCAGCACGCAACAAGGCATAGATTTAAACACCTCGAACGCTTGGCAAGCACTGAAAATTCAAAATAAAATACTATCTTCAAAATTTTTACTTCGTAAAAACACTACTTACAATATCGATTCACTCGAAGCTTCTGCTTCTGAATTTCTTTGCTTCTAGATAATGTATTATTTACTGGCCACGCCTACAGCCAGATGAGTCTGGATTGTGTTTCGTGACCGGGATTGGCTTAAGTATAAAGAAAAATATTTTCTTTATATAAAATCACGTTTTTTCATTTTTAATTAATATTTTTTACCTGCATTTACCACCGATTACTTTATTGTCGGTCAGCACGCAACAAGGAATGGATTTTAAAACCTCGAACGCTTGGCAAGCACAGAAAGTTCAAAATAAAATACTATCTTCAAAATTTTTACTTCGTAAAAACACTACTTACAATATCGATTTACTCGAAGCTTCTGCTTCTGAATTTCTTTGCTTCTAGATAATTTATTATTTACTGGCCACGCCTACAGCCAGATGAGTCTGGATTGTGTTTCGTGACCGGGATTGGCTTAAGTATGAAAAAAAATATTTTCTTTATATAAAATCACGTTTTTTCATTTTTAATTAATATTTTTTACCTGCATTTACCTCCGATTACTTTATTGTCGGTCAGCACGCAACAAAGCGTGGATTTTAACACCTCGCACACGTGGCACGCTCAGAAATAAACAAAATAATATACTATCTTCGAAATTTTCACTTCGTAAAAACACTTCCTACAATCTCGATTTACTCGAAGCCTCTGCTTCTGAATTTCTTTGCTTCTAGATATTTTTTTACACACTGGACATGGTTTCAACCAGATGAGTCTGGATAGTGTTTCGCTACGGGTATTGACTTCGGTATAAAGAAAAATATTTTCTTTATTAAAAATCACGTTTTTTCATTTTAATTAATCATTTTTATCTGCATTTACTTCCGATAACTTTATTGTCGGTCAGCACGCAACAAGGCATAGATTTTAACACCTCGAACGCTTGGCAAGCACTGAAAATTCAAAATAAAATACTATCTTCAAAATTTTTACTTCGTAAAAACACTATATACAATATCGATTCACTCGAAGCTTCTGCTTCTGAATTTCTTTGCTTCTAGATAATTTATTATTTACTGGCCACGCCTACAACCAGATGAGTCTGGATTGTGTTTCGTGACCGGGATTGGCTTAAGTATAAAGAAAAATATTTTCTTTATATAAAATCACGTTTTTTCATTTTTAATTAATATTTTTTACCTGCATTTACCTCCGATTACTTTATTGTCGGTCAGCACGCAACAAAGCGTGGATTTTAACACCTCGCACACGTGGCACGCTAAGAAAAAAACAAAATAAAATACTATCTTCGAAATTTTCACTTCGTAAAAACACTTCCTACAATCTCGATTTACTCGAAGCCTCTGCTTCTGAATTTCCTTGCTTCTAGAATTTTTTTTACACACTGGACATGCTTTCAACCAGATGAGTCTGGATAGTGTTTCGCTACGGGTATTGACTTCGGTATAAAGAAAAATATTTTCTTTATATAGAAATCACGTTTTTCATTTTAATTAATAATTTTTATCTGCATTTACTTCCGATAACATTATTGTCGGTCAGCACGCAACAAGGCACGGAATTTAACACCTCGAATGCTTGGCAAGCTCTGAAAAAATCAAAATAAAATACTAACTTCAAAATTTTCACTTCGTAAAAACACTACGTACAATCTCGATTTACTCGAAGCCTCTGCTTCTGTTTTTTTTTGCTTATAGGTAATTTATTACTTACTGGCCACGCCTTCAGCCAAATGAGCCTGGATAGTGTTTCGCTACCGGGATTGACTTCGGTATGTAGAAAAACATTTTCTTTATATAAAATCACGTTTTTTCATCTTAAATTCTCAATTTTGTTCTGCTCTTACCTCCGATTACTTAATTGCCGGTCA
Source organism: Griposia aprilina (assembly GCA_916610205.1). Lineage (NCBI taxonomy): Eukaryota > Metazoa > Arthropoda > Insecta > Lepidoptera > Noctuidae > Griposia > Griposia aprilina. The sequence goes on from OU744314.1 coordinate 895,558, forward strand.
GCACGCAACTAGCCGTGGCTTTTAATACCTCGCACACGTATTACGCTCAGAAAAAAACAAAATAAAATACTATCTTTGAAATTTTCATTTCGTAAAAACACTTCCTACAATCTCGATTTATTCGAAGCCTCTGCTTCTGAATTTCTTTGCTTCTAGATATTTTTTTACACACTGGACATGGTTTCAACCAGATGAGTCTGGATAGTGTTTCGCTACGGGTATTGACTTCGGTATAAAGAAAAATATTTTCTTTATTAAAAATCACGTTTTTTCATTTTAATTAATCATTTTTATCTGCATTTACTTCCGATAACTTTATTGTCGGTCAGCACGCAACAAGGCATAGATTTTAACACCTCGAACGCTTGGCAAGCACTGAAAATTCAAAATAAAATACTATCTTCAAAATTTTTACTTCGTAAAAACACTATATACAATATCGATTCACTCGAAGCTTCTGCTTCTGAATTTCTTTGCTTCTAGATAATTTATTATTTACTGGCCACGCCTACAGCCAGATGAGTCTGGATTGTGTTTCGTGACCGGGATTGGCTTAAGTATAAAGAAAAATATTTTCTTTATATAAAATCACGTTTTTTCATTTTTAATTAATATTTTTTACCTGCATTTACCTCCGATTACTTTATTGTCGGTCAGCACGCAACAAAGCGTGGATTTTAACACCTCGCACACGTGGCACGCTAAGAAAAAAACAAAATAAAATACTATCTTCGAAATTTTCACTTCGTAAAAACACTTCCTACAATCTCGATTTACTCGAAGCCTCTGCTTCTGAATTTCCTTGCTTCTAGAATTTTTTTTACACACTGGACATGCTTTCAACCAGATGAGTCTGGATAGTGTTTCGCTACGGGTATTGACTTCGGTATAAAGAAAAATATTTTCTTTATATAGAAATCACGTTTTTCATTTTAATTAATAATTTTTATCTGCATTTACTTCCGATAACATTATTGTCGGTCAGCACGCAACAAGGCACGGAATTTAACACCTCGAATGCTTGGCAAGCTCTGAAAAAATCAAAATAAAATACTAACTTCAAAATTTTCACTTCGTAAAAACACTACGTACAATCTCGATTTACTCGAAGCCTCTGCTTCTGTTTTTTTTTGCTTATAGGTAATTTATTACTTACTGGCCACGCCTTCAGCCAAATGAGCCTGGATAGTGTTTCGCTACCGGGATTGACTTCGGTATGTAGAAAAACATTTTCTTTATATAAAATCACGTTTTTTCATCTTAAATTCTCAATTTTGTTCTGCTCTTACCTCCGATTACTTAATTGCCGGTCAGCACGCAACTAGCCGTGGCTTTTAATACCTCGCACACGTATTACGCTCAGAAAAAAACAAAATAAAATACTATCTTTGAAATTTTCATTTCGTAAAAACACTTCCTACAATCTCGATTTATTCGAAGCCTCTGCTTCTGAATTTCTTTGCTTCTAGATATTTTTTTACACACTGGACATGGTTTCAACCAGATGAGTCTGGATAGTGTTTCGCTATGGGTATTGACTTCGGTATAAAGAAAAATATTTTCTTTATTAAAAATCACGTTTTTTAATTTTAATTAATAATTTTTATCTGCATTTACTTCCGATAACTTTATTGTCGGTCAGCACGCAACAAGGAATGGATTTTAACACCTCGAACGCTTGGCAAGCACCGAAAATTCAAAATAAAATACTATCTTCGAAATTTTTACTTCGTAAAAACACTACTTACAATATCGATTCACTCGAAGCTTCTGCTTCTGAATTTCTTTGCTTCTAGATAATTTATTATTTACTGGCCACGCCTACAGCCAGATGAGTCTGAATTGTGTTTCGTGACCGGGATTGGCTTAAGTATAAAGAAAAATATTTTCTTTATATAAAATCACGTTTTTTCATTTTTAATTAATATTTTTTATCTGCATTTACCACCGATTACTTTATTGTCGGTCAGCACGCAACAAGGAATGGATTTTAAAACCTCGAACGCTTGGCAAGCACTGAAAGTTCAAAATAAAATACTATCTTCAAAATTTTTACTTCGTAAAAACACTACTTACAATATCGATTTACTCGAAGCTTCTGCTTCTGAATATCTTTGCTTCTAGATAATTTATTATTTACTGGCCAAGCCTACAGCCAGATGAGTCTGGATTGTGTTTCGTGACCGGGATTGGCTTAAGTATGAAGAAAAATATTTTCTTTATATAAAATCACGTTTTTTCATTTTTAATTAATATTTTTTACCTGCATTTACCTCCGATTACTTTATTGTCGGTCAGCACGCAACAAAGCGTGGATTTTAACACCTCGCATACGTGGCACGCTCAGAAAAAAACAAAATAAAATACTATCTTCGAAATTTTCACTTCGTAAAAACACTTCCTACAATCTCGATTTACTCGAAGCCTATGCTTCTGAATTTCCTTGCTTCTAGAATTTTTTTTACACACTGGACATGCTTTCAACCAGATGAGTCTGGATAGTGTTTCGCTATGGGTATTGACTTCGGTATAAAGAAAAATATTTTCTTTATATAGAAATCACGTTTTTCATTTTAATTAATAATTTTTATCTGCATTTACCTCCGATTACTTTATTGTCGGTCAGCACGCAACAAAGCGTGGATTTTAACACCTCGCACACGTGGCACGCTCAGAAATAAACAAAATAATATACTATCTTCGAAATTTTCACTTCGTAAAAACACTTCCTACAATCTCGATTTACTCGAAGCCTCTGCTTCTGAATTTCTTTGCTTCTAGATATTTTTTTACACACTGGACATGCTTTCAACCAGATGAGTCTGGATAGTGTTTCGCTACGGGTATTGACTTCGGTATAAAGAAAAATATTTTCTTTATATAGAAATCACGTTTTTCATTTTAATTAATAATTTTTATCTGCATTTACTTCCGATAACTTTATTGTCGGTCAGCACGCAACAAGGCACGGAATTTAACACCTCGAACGCTTGGCAAGCTCTGAAAAAATCAAAATAAAATACTAACTTCAAAATTTTCACTTCGTAAAAACACTACGTACAATCTCGATTTACTCGAAGCCTCTGCTTCTGTTTTTTTTTGCTTATAGGTAATTTATTACTTACTGGCCACGCCTTCAGCCAGATGAGCCTGGATAGTGTTTCGCTACCGGGATTGACTTCGGTATGTAGAAAAACATTTTCTTTATATAAAATCGAGTTTTTTCATCTTAAATTCACAATTTTGTTCTGCTCTTACCTCCGATTACTTAATTGCCGATCAGCACGCAACTAGCCGTGGCTTTTAATACCTCGCACACGTGTTACGCTCAGAAAAAAACAAAATAAAATACTATCTTTGAAATTTTCATTTCGTAAAAACACTTCCTACAATCTCGATTTATTCGAAGCCTCTGCTTCTGAATTTCTTTGCTTCTAGATATTTTTTTACACACTGGACATGGTTTCAACCAGATGAGTCTGGATAGTTTTTCGCTACGGGTATTGACTTCGGTATAAAGAAAAATATTTTCTTTATTAAAAATCACGTTTTTTCATTTTAATTAATCATTTTTATCTGCATTTACTTCCGATAACTTTATTGTCGGTCAGCACGCAACAAGGCATAGATTTTAACACCTCGAACGCTTGGCAAGCACTGAAAATTCAAAATAAAATACTATCTTCAAAATTTTTACTTCGTAAAAACACTACATACAATATCGATTCACTCGAAGCTTCTGCTTCTGAATTTCTTTGCTTCTAGATAATTTATTATTTACTGGCCACGCCTACAGCCAGATGAGTCTGGATTGTGTTTCGTGACCGGGATTGGCTTAAGTATAAAGAAAAATATTTTCTTTATATAAAATCACGTTTTTTCATTTTTAATTAATATTTTTTACCTGCATTTACCTCCGATTACTTTATTGTCGGTCAGCACGCAACAAAGCGTGGATTTTAACACCTCGCACACGTGGCACGCTAAGAAAAAAACAAAATAAAATACTATCTTCGAAATTTTCACTTCGTAAAAACACTTCCTACAATCTCGATTTACTCGAAGCCTCTGCTTCTGAATTTCCTTGCTTCTAGAATTTTTTTTACACACTGGACATGCTTTCAACCAGATGAGTCTGGATAGTGTTTCGCTACGGGTATTGACTTCGGTATAAAGAAAAATATTTTCTTTATATAGAAATCACGTTTTTCATTTTAATTAATAATTTTTATCTGCATTTACTTCCGATAACATTATTGTCGGTCAGCACGCAACAAGGCACGGAATTTAACACCTCGAATGCTTGGCAAGCTCTGAAAAAATCAAAATAAAATACTAACTTCAAAATTTTCACTTCGTAAAAACACTACGTACAATCTCGATTTACTCGAAGCCTCTGCTTCTGTTTTTTTTTGCTTATAGGTAATTTATTACTTACTGGCCACGCCTTCAGCCAAATGAGCCTGGATAGTGTTTCGCTACCGGGATTGACTTCGGTATGTAGAAAAACATTTTCTTTATATAAAATCACGTTTTTTCATCTTAAATTCTCAATTTTGTTCTGCTCTTACCTCCGATTACTTAATTGCCGGTCAGCACGCAACTAGCCGTGGCTTTTAATACCTCGCACACGTATTACGCTCAGAAAAAAACAAAATAAAATACTATCTTTGAAATTTTCATTTCGTAAAAACACTTCCTACAATCTCGATTTATTCGAAGCCTCTGCTTCTGAATTTCTTTGCTTCTAGATATTTTTTTACACACTGGACATGGTTTCAACCAGATGAGTCTGGATAGTGTTTCGCTATGGGTATTGACTTCGGTATAAAGAAAAATATTTTCTTTATTAAAAATCACGTTTTTTCATTTTAATTAATCATTTTTATCTGCATTTACTTCCGATAACTTTATTGTCGGTCAGCACGCAACAAGGCATAGATTTTAACACCTCGAACGCTTGGCAAGCACCGAAAATTCAAAATAAAATACTATCTTCGAAATTTTTACTTCGTAAAAACACTACTTACAATATCGATTCACTCGAAGCTTCTGCTTCTGAATTTCTTTGCTTCTAGATAATTTATTATTTACTGGCCACGCCTACAGCCAGATGAGTCTGAATTGTGTTTCGTGACCGGGATTGGCTTAAGTATAAAGAAAAATATTTTCTTTATATAAAATCACGTTTTTTCATTTTTAATTAATATTTTTTATCTGCATTTACCACCGATTACTTTATTGTCGGTCAGCACGCAACAAGGAATGGATTTTAAAACCTCGAACGCTTGGCAAGCACTGAAAGTTCAAAATAAAATACTATCTTCAAAATTTTTACTTCGTAAAAACACTACTTACAATATCGATTTACTCGAAGCTTCTGCTTCTGAATATCTTTGCTTCTAGATAATTTATTATTTACTGGCCAAGCCTACAGCCAGATGAGTCTGGATTGTGTTTCGTGACCGGGATTGGCTTAAGTATGAAGAAAAATATTTTCTTTATATAAAATCACGTTTTTTCATTTTTAATTAATATTTTTTACCTGCATTTACCTCCGATTACTTTATTGTCGGTCAGCACGCAACAAAGCGTGGATTTTAACACCTCGCATACGTGGCACGCTCAGAAAAAAACAAAATAAAATACTATCTTCGAAATTTTCACTTCGTAAAAACACTTCCTACAAACTCGATTTACTCGAAGCCTATGCTTCTGAATTTCCTTGCTTCTAGAATTTTTTTTACACACTGGACATGCTTTCAACCAGATGAGTCTGGATAGTGTTTCGCTATGGGTATTGACTTCGGTATAAAGAAAAATATTTTCTTTATATAGAAATCACGTTTTTCATTTTAATTAATAATTTTTATCTGCATTTACCTCCGATTACTTTATTGTCGGTCAGCACGCAACAAAGCGTGGATTTTAACACCTCGCACACGTGGCACGCTCAGAAATAAACAAAATAATATACTATCTTCGAAATTTTCACTTCGTAAAAACACTTCCTACAAACTCGATTTACTCGAAGCCTATGCTTCTGAATTTCCTTGCTTCTAGAATTTTTTTTACACACTGGACATGCTTTCAACCAGATGAGTCTGGATAGTGTTTCGCTATGGGTATTGACTTCGGTATAAAGAAAAATATTTTCTTTATATAGAAATCACGTTTTTCATTTTAATTAATAATTTTTATCTGCATTTACTTCCGATAACTTTATTGTCGGTCAGCACGCAACAAGGCACGGAATTTAACACCTCGAACGCTTGGCAAGCTCTGAAAAAATCAAAATAAAATACTAACTTCAAAATTTTCACTTCGTAAAAACACTACGTACAATCTCGATTTACTCGAAGCCTCTGCTTCTGTTTTTTTTTGCTTATAGGTAATTTATTACTTACTGGCCACGCCTTCAGCCAGATGAGCCTGGATAGTGTTTCGCTACCGGGATTGACTTCGGTATGTAGAAAAACATTTTCTTTATATAAAATCGAGTTTTTTCATCTTAAATTCACAATTTTGTTCTGCTCTTACCTCCGATTACTTAATTGCCGATCAGCACGCAACTAGCCGTGGCTTTTAATACCTCGCACACGTGTTACGCTCAGAAAAAAACAAAATAAAATACTATCTTTGAAATTTTCATTTCGTAAAAACACTTCCTACAATCTCGATTTATTCGAAGCCTCTGCTTCTGAATTTCTTTGCTTCTAGATATTTTTTTACACACTGGACATGGTTTCAACCAGATGAGTCTGGATAGTGTTTCGCTACGGGTATTGACTTCGGTATAAAGAAAAATATTTTCTTTATTAAAAATCACGTTTTTTCATTTTAATTAATCATTTTTATCTGCATTTACTTTCGATAACTTTATTGTCGGTCAGCACGCAACAAGGCATAGATTTTAACACCTCGAACGCTTGGCAAGCACTGAAAATTCAAAATAAAATACTATCTTCAAAATTTTTACTTCGTAAAAACACTACATACAATATCGATTCACTCGAAGCTTCTGCTTCTGAATTTCTTTGCTTCTAGATAATTTATTATTTACTGGCCACGCCTACAGCCAGATGAGTCTGGATTGTGTTTCGTGACCGGGATTGGCTTAAGTATAAAGAAAAATATTTTCTTTATATAAAATCACGTTTTTTCATTTTTAATTAATATTTTTTACCTGCATTTACCTCCGATTACTTTATTGTCGGTCAGCACGCAACAAAGCGTGGATTTTAACACCTCGCACACGTGGCACGCTAAGAAAAAAACAAAATAAAATACTATCTTCGAAATTTTCACTTCGTAAAAACACTTCCTACAATCTCGATTTACTCGAAGCCTCTGCTTCTGAATTTCCTTGCTTCTAGAATTTTTTTTACACACTGGACATGCTTTCAACCAGATGAGTCTGGATAGTGTTTCGCTACGGGTATTGACTTCGGTATAAAGAAAAATATTTTCTTTATTAAAAATCACGTTTTTTCATTTTAATTAATCATTTTTATCTGCATTTACTTCCGATAACTTTATTGTCGGTCAGCACGCAACAAGGCATGGATTTTAACACCTCGAACACTTGTCAAGCACTGAAAATTCAAAATAAAATACTATCTTCAAAATTTTTACTTCGTAAAAACACTACATACAACATCGATTTACTCGAAGCTTCTGCTTCTGAATTTCTTTGCTTCTAGATAATTTATTATTTACTGGCCACGCCTACAGCCAGATGAGTCTGGATTGTGTTTCGTGACCGGGATTGGCTTAAGTATAAAGAAAAATATTTTCTTTATATAAAATCACGTTTTTTCATTTTTAATTAATATTTTTTACCTGCATTTACCTCCGATTACTTTATTGTCGGTCAGCACGCAACAAAGCGTGGATTTTAACACCTCGCACACGTGGCACGCTAAGAAAAAAACAAAATAAAATACTATCTTCGAAATTTTCACTTCGTAAAAACACTTCCTACAATCTCGATTTACTCGAAGCCTATGCTTCTGAATTTCCTTGCTTCTAGAATTTTTTTTACACACTGGACATGCTTTCAACCAGATGAGTCTGGATAGTGTTTCGCTACGGGTATTGACTTCGGTATAAAGAAAAATATTTTCTTTATATAGAAATCACGTTTTTCATTTTAATTAATAATTTTTATCTGCATTTACCTCCGATTACTTTATTGTCGGTCAGCACGCAACAAAGCGTGGATTTTAACACCTCGCACACGTGGCACGCTCAGAAATAAACAAAATAATATACTATCTTCGAAATTTTCACTTCGTAAAAACACTTCCTACAATCTCGATTTACTCGAAGCCTCTGCTTCTGAATTTCTTTGCTTCTAGATATTTTTTTACACACTGGACATGCTTTCAACCAGATGAGTCTGGATCGTGTTTCGCTACGGGTATTGACTTCGGTATAAAGAAAAATATTTTCTTTATATAGAAATCACGTTTTTCATTTTAATTAATAATTTTTATCTGCATTTACTTCCGATAACTTTATTGTCGGTCAGCACGCAACAAGGCACGGAATTTAACACCTCGAACGCTTGGCAAGCTCTGAAAAAATCAAAATAAAATACTAACTTCAAAATTTTCACTTCGTAAAAACACTACGTACAATCTTGATTTACTCGAAGCCTCTGCTTCTGTTTTTTTTTGCTTATAGGTAATTTATTACTTACTGGCCACGCCTTCAGCCAAATGAGCCTGGATAGTGTTTCGCTACCGGGATTGACTTCGGTATGTAGAAAAACATTTTCTTTATATAAAATCACGTTTTTTCATCTTAAATTCTCAATTTTGTTTTGCTCTTACCTCCGATTACTTAATTGCCGGTCAGCACGCAACTAGCCGTGGCTTTTAATACCTCGCACACGTGTTACGCTCAGAAAAAAACAAAATAAAATACTATCTTTGAAATTTTCATTTCGTAAAAACACTTCCTACAATCTCGATTTATTCGAAGCCTCTGCTTCTGAATTTCTTTGCTTCTAGATATTTTTTTACACACTGGACATGGTTTCAACCAGATGAGTCTGGATAGTGTTTCGCTATGGGTATTGACTTCGGTATAAAGAAAAATATTTTCTTTATTAAAAATCACGTTTTTTCATTTTAATTAATCATTTTTATCTGCATTTACTTCCGATAACTTTATTGTCGGTCAGCACGCAACAAGGCATAGATTTTAACACCTCGAACGCTTGGCAAGCACCGAAAATTCAAAATAAAATACTATCTTCGAAATTTTTACTTCGTAAAAACACTACTTACAATATCGATTCACTCGAAGCTTCTGCTTCTGAATTTCTTTGCTTCTAGATAATTTATTATTTACTGGCCACGCCTACAGCCAGATGAGTCTGAATTGTGTTTCGTGACCGGGATTGGCTTAAGTATAAAGAAAAATATTTTCTTTATATAAAATCACGTTTTTTCATTTTTAATTAATATTTTTTACCTGCATTTACCACCGATTACTTTATTGTCGGTCAGCACGCTACAAGGAATGGATTTTAAAACCTCGAACGCTTGGCAAGCACTGAAAGATCAAAATAAAATACTATCTTCAAAATTTTTACTTCGTAAAAACACTACTTACAATATCGATTTACTCGAAGCTTCTGCTTCTGAATTTCTTTGCTTCTAGATAATTTATTATTTACTGGCCAAGCCTACAGCCAGATGAGTCTGGTTTGTGTTTCGTGACCGGGATTGGCTTAAGTATGAAGAAAAATATTTTCTTTATATAAAATCACGTTTTTTCATTTTTAATTAATATTTTTTACCTGCATTTACCTCCGATTACTTTATTGTCGGTCAGCACGCAACAAAGCGTGGATTTTAACACCTCGCACACGTGGCACGCTCAGAAAAAAACAAAATAAAATACTATCTTCGAAATTTTCACTTCGTAAAAACACTTCCTACAATCTCGATTTACTCGAAGCCTATGCTTCTGAATTTCCTTGCTTCTAGAATTTTTTTTACACACTGGACATGCTTTCAACCAGATGAGTCTGGATAGTGTTTCGCTACGGGTATTGACTTCGGTATAAAGAAAAATATTTTCTTTATATAGAAATCACGTTTTTCATTTTAATTAATAATTTTTATCTGCATTTACCTCCGATTACTTTATTGTCGGTCAGCACGCAACAAAGCGTGGATTTTAACACCTCGCACACGTGGCACGCTCAGAAAAAAACAAAATAAAATACTATCTTCGAAATTTTCACTTCGTAAAAACACTTCCTACAATCTCGATTTACTCGAAGCCTATGCTTCTGAATTTCCTTGCTTCTAGAATTTTTTTTACACACTGGACATGCTTTCAACCAGATGAGTCTGGATAGTGTTTCGCTACGGGTATTGACTTCGGTATAAAGAAAAATATTTTCTTTATATAGAAATCACGTTTTTCATTTTAATTAATAATTTTTATCTGCATTTACCTCCGATTACTTTATTGTCGGTCAGCACGCAACAAAGCGTGGATTTTAACACCTCGCACACGTGGCACGCTCAGAAATAAACAAAATAATATACTATCTTCGAAATTTTCACTTCGTAAAAACACTTCCTACAATCTCGATTTACTCGAAGCCTCTGCTTCTGAATTTCTTTGCTTCTAGATATTTTTTTACACACTGGACATGCTTTCAACCAGATGAGTCTGGATAGTGTTTCGCTACGGGTATTGACTTCGGTATACAGAAAAATATTTTCTTTATATAGAAATCACGTTTTTCATTTTAATTAATAATTTTTATCTGCATTTACTTCCGATAACTTTATTGTCGGTCAGCACGCAACAAGGCACGGAATTTAACACCTCGAACGCTTGGCAAGCTCTGAAAAAATCAAAATAAAATACTAACTTCAAAATTTTCACTTCGTAAAAACACTACGTACAATCTCTATTTACTCGAAGCCTCTGCTTCTGTTTTTTTTTGCTTATAGGTAATTTATTACTTACTGGCCACGCCTTCAGCCAGATGAGCCTGGATAGTGTTTCGCTACCGGGATTGACTTCGGTATGTAGAAAAACATTTTCTTTATATAAAATCGAGTTTTTTCATCTTAAATTCACAATTTTGTTCTGCTCTTACCTCCGATTACTTAATTGCCGATCAGCACGCAACTAGCCGTGGCTTTTAATACCTCGCACACGTGTTACGCTCAGAAAAAAAAAAAAAAAAATACTATCTTTGAAATTTTCATTTCGTAAAAACACTTCCTACAATCTCGATTTATTCGAAGCCTCTGCTTCTGAATTTCTTTGCTTCTAGATATTTTTTTACACACTGGACATGGTTTCAACCAGATCAGTCTGGATAGTGTTTCGCTACGGGTATTGACTTCGGTATAAAGAAAAATATTTTCTTTATTAAAAATCACGTTTTTTCATTTTAATTAATCATTTTTATCTGCATTTACTTCCGATAACTTTATTGTCGGTCAGCACGCAACAAGGCATAGATTTTAACACCTCGAACGCTTGGCAAGCACTGAAAATTCAAAATAAAATACTATCTTCAAAATTTTTACTTCGTAAAAACACTACTTACAATATCGATTCACTCGAAGCTTCTGCTTCTGAATTTCTTTGCTTCTAGATAATTTATTATTTACTGGCCACGCCTACAGCCAGATGAGTCTGGATTGTGTTTTGTGACCGGGATTGGCTTAAGTATAAAGAAAAATATTTTCTTTATATAAAATCACGTTTTTTCATTTTTAATTAATATTTTTTACCTGCATTTACCTCCGATTACTTTATTGTCGGTCAGCACGCAACAAAGCGTGGATTTTAACACCTCGCACACGTGGCACGCTAAGAAAAAAACAAAATAAAATACTATCTTCGAAATTTTCACTTCGTAAAAACACTTCCTACAATCTCGATTTACTCGAAGCCTCTGCTTCTGAATTTCCTTGCTTCTAGATATTTTTTTACACACTGGACATGCTTTCAACCAGATGAGTCTGGATAGTGTTTCGCTACGGGTATTGACTTCGGTATAAAGAAAAATATTTTCTTTATTAAAAATCACGTTTTTTCATTTTTAATTAATATTTTTTACCTGCATTTACCACCGATTACTTTATTGTCGGTCAGCACGCAACAAGGCATGGATTTTAACACCATAAAATACTATCTTCGAAATTTTCACTTCGTAAAAACACTTCCTACAATCTCGATTTACTCGAAGCCTCTGCTTCTGAATTTCTTTGCTTCTAGATATTTTTTTACACACTGGACATGCTTTCAACCAGATGAGTCTGGATAGTGTTTCGCTACGGGTATTGACTTCGGTATAAAGAAAAATATTTTCTTTATATAGAAATCACGTTTTTCATTTTAATTAATAATTTTTATCTGCATTTACTTCCGATAACTTTATTGTCGGTCAGCACGCAACAAGGCACGGAATTTAACACCTCGAACGCTTGGCAAGCTCTGAAAAAATCAAAATAAAATACTAACTTCAAAATTTTCACTTCGTAAAAACACTACGTACAATCTCTATTTACTCGAAGCCTCTGCTTCTGTTTTTTTTTGCTTATAGGTAATTTATTACTTACTGGCCACGCCTTCAGCCAGATGAGCCTGGATAGTGTTTCGCTACCGGGATTGACTTCGGTATGTAGAAAAACATTTTCTTTATATAAAATCACGTTTTTTCATCTTAAATTCACAATTTTGTTCTGCTCTTACCTCCGATTACTTAATTGCCAGTCAGCACGCAACTAGCCGTGGCTTTTAATACCTCGCACACGTGTTACGCTCAGAAAAAAACAAAATAAAATACTATCTTTGAAATTTTCATTTCGTAAAAACACTTCCTACAATCTCGATTTATTCGAAGCCTCTGCTTCTGAATTTCTTTGCTTCTAGATATTTTTTTACACACTGGACATGGTTTCAACCAGATGAGTCTGGATAGTGTTTCGCTACGGGTATTGACTTCGGTATATAGAAAAATATTTTCTTTATTAAAAATCACGTTTTTTCATTTTAATTAATCATTTTTATCTGCATTTACTTCCGATAACTTTATTGTCGGTCAGCACGCAACAAGGCATAGATTTAAACACCTCGAACGCTTGGCAAGCACTGAAAATTCAAAATAAAATACTATCTTCAAAATTTTTACTTCGTAAAAACACTACTTACAATATCGATTCACTCGAAGCTTCTGCTTCTGAATTTCTTTGCTTCTAGATAATTTATTATTTACTGGCCACGCCTACAGCCAGATGAGTCTGGATTGTGTTTCGTGACCGGGATTGGCTTAAGTATAAAGAAAAATATTTTCTTTATATAAAATCACGTTTTTTCATTTTTAATTAATATTTTTTACCTGCATTTACCACCGATTACTTTATTGTCGGTCAGCACGCAACAAGGAATGGATTTTAAAACCTCGAACGCTTGGCAAGCACTGAAAGTTCAAAATAAAATACTATCTTCAAAATTTTTACTTCGTAAAAACACTACTTACAATATCGATTTACTCGAAGCTTCTGCTTCTGAATTTCTTTGCTTCTAGATAATTTATTATTTACTGGCCACGCCTACAGCCAGATGAGCCTGGATAGTGTTTCGCTACCGGGATTGACTTCGGTATGTAGAAAAACATTTTCTTTATATAAAATCGAGTTTTTTCATCTTAAATTCACAATTTTGTTCTGCTCTTACCTCCGATTACTTAATTGCCGATCAGCACGCAACTAGCCGTGGCTTTTAATACCTCGCACACGTGTTACGCTCAGAAAAAAAAAAAAAAAAATACTATCTTTGAAATTTTCATTTCGTAAAAACACTTCCTACAATCTCGATTTATTCGAAGCCTCTGCTTCTGAATTTCTTTGCTTCTAGATATTTTTTTACACACTGGACATGGTTTCAACCAGATCAGTCTGGATAGTGTTTCGCTACGGGTATTGACTTCGGTATAAAGAAAAATATTTTCTTTATTAAAAATCACGTTTTTTCATTTTAATTAATCATTTTTATATGCATTTACTTCCGATAACTTTATTGTCGGTCAGCACGCAACAAGGCATAGATTTTAACACCTCGAACGCTTGGCAAGCACTGAAAATTCAAAATAAAATACTATCTTCAAAATTTTTACTTCGTAAAAACACTACTTACAATATCGATTCACTCGAAGCTTCTGCTTCTGAATTTCTTTGCTTCTAGATAATTTATTATTTACTGGCCACGCCTACAGCCAGATGAGTCTGGATTGTGTTTTGTGACCGGGATTGGCTTAAGTATAAAGAAAAATATTTTCTTTATATAAAATCACGTTTTTTCATTTTTAATTAATATTTTTTACCTGCATTTACCTCCGATTACTTTATTGTCGGTCAGCACGCAACAAAGCGTGGATTTTAACACCTCGCACACGTGGCACGCTAAGAAAAAAACAAAATAAAATACTATCTTCGAAATTTTCACTTCGTAAAAACACTTCCTACAATCTCGATTTACTCGAAGCCTCTGCTTCTGAATTTCCTTGCTTCTAGATATTTTTTTACACACTGGACATGCTTTCAACCAGATGAGTCTGGATAGTGTTTCGCTACGGGTATTGACTTCGGTATAAAGAAAAATATTTTCTTTATTAAAAATCACGTTTTTTCATTTTTAATTAATATTTTTTACCTGCATTTACCACCGATTACTTTATTGTCGGTCAGCACGCAACAAGGCATGGATTTTAACACCAAAAAATACTATCTTCGAAATTTTCACTTCGTAAAAACACTTCCTACAATCTCGATTTACTCGAAGCCTCTGCTTCTGAATTTCTTTGCTTCTAGATATTTTTTTACACACTGGACATGCTTTCAACCAGATGAGTCTGGATAGTGTTTCGCTACGGGTATTGACTTCGGTATAAAGAAAAATATTTTCTTTATATAGAAATCACGTTTTTCATTTTAATTAATAATTTTTATCTGCATTTACTTCCGATAACTTTATTGTCGGTCAGCACGCAACAAGGAATGGATTTTAAAACCTCGAACGCTTGGCAAGCACTGAAAGATCAAAATAAAATACTATCTTCAAAATTTTTACTTCGTAAAAACACTACTTACAATATCGATTTACTCGAAGCTTCTGCTTCTGAATTTCTTTGCTTCTAGATAATTTATTATTTACTGGCCAAGCCTACAGCCAGATGAGTCTGGTTTGTGTTTCGTGACCGGGATTGGCTTAAGTATGAAGAAAAATATTTTCTTTATATAAAATCACGTTTTTTCATTTTTAATTAATATTTTTTACCTGCATTTACCTCCGATTACTTTATTGTCGGTCAGCACGCAACAAAGCGTGGATTTTAACACCTCGCACACGTGGCACGCTCAGAAAAAAACAAAATAAAATACTATCTTCGAAATTTTCACTTCGTAAAAACACTTCCTACAATCTCGATTTACTCGAAGCCTATGCTTCTGAATTTCCTTGCTTCTAGAATTTTTTTTACACACTGGACATGCTTTCAACCAGATGAGTCTGGATAGTGTTTCGCTACGGGTATTGACTTCGGTATAAAGAAAAATATTTTCTTTATATAGAAATCACGTTTTTCATTTTAATTAATAATTTTTATCTGCATTTACCTCCGATTACTTTATTGTCGGTCAGCACGCAACAAAGCGTGGATTTTAACACCTCGCACACGTGGCACGCTCAGAAAAAAACAAAATAAAATACTATCTTCGAAATTTTCACTTCGTAAAAACACTTCCTACAATCTCGATTTACTCGAAGCCTATGCTTCTGAATTTCCTTGCTTCTAGAATTTTTTTTACACACTGGACATGCTTTCAACCAGATGAGTCTGGATAGTGTTTCGCTACGGGTATTGACTTCGGTATAAAGAAAAATATTTTCTTTATATAGAAATCACGTTTTTCATTTTAATTAATAATTTTTATCTGCATTTACCTCCGATTACTTTATTGTCGGTCAGCACGCAACAAAGCGTGGATTTTAACACCTCGCACACGTGGCACGCTCAGAAATAAACAAAATAATATACTATCTTCGAAATTTTCACTTCGTAAAAACACTTCCTACAATCTCGATTTACTCGAAGCCTCTGCTTCTGAATTTCTTTGCTTCTAGATATTTTTTTACACACTGGACATGCTTTCAACCAGATGAGTCTGGATAGTGTTTCGCTACGGGTATTGACTTCGGTATACAGAAAAATATTTTCTTTATATAGAAATCACGTTTTTCATTTTAATTAATAATTTTTATCTGCATTTACTTCCGATAACTTTATTGTCGGTCAGCACGCAACAAGGCACGGAATTTAACACCTCGAACGCTTGGCAAGCTCTGAAAAAATCAAAATAAAATACTAACTTCAAAATTTTCACTTCGTAAAAACACTACGTACAATCTCTATTTACTCGAAGCCTCTGCTTCTGTTTTTTTTTGCTTATAGGTAATTTATTACTTACTGGCCACGCCTTCAGCCAGATGAGCCTGGATAGTGTTTCGCTACCGGGATTGACTTCGGTATGTAGAAAAACATTTTCTTTATATAAAATCGAGTTTTTTCATCTTAAATTCACAATTTTGTTCTGCTCTTACCTCCGATTACTTAATTGCCGATCAGCACGCAACTAGCCGTGGCTTTTAATACCTCGCACACGTGTTACGCTCAGAAAAAAAAAAAAAAAAATACTATCTTTGAAATTTTCATTTCGTAAAAACACTTCCTACAATCTCGATTTATTCGAAGCCTCTGCTTCTGAATTTCTTTGCTTCTAGATATTTTTTTACACACTGGACATGGTTTCAACCAGATCAGTCTGGATAGTGTTTCGCTACGGGTATTGACTTCGGTATAAAGAAAAATATTTTCTTTATTAAAAATCACGTTTTTTCATTTTAATTAATCATTTTTATCTGCATTTACTTCCGATAACTTTATTGTCGGTCAGCACGCAACAAGGCATAGATTTTAACACCTCGAACGCTTGGCAAGCACTGAAAATTCAAAATAAAATACTATCTTCAAAATTTTTACTTCGTAAAAACACTACTTACAATATCGATTCACTCGAAGCTTCTGCTTCTGAATTTCTTTGCTTCTAGATAATTTATTATTTACTGGCCACGCCTACAGCCAGATGAGTCTGGATTGTGTTTTGTGACCGGGATTGGCTTAAGTATAAAGAAAAATATTTTCTTTATATAAAATCACGTTTTTTCATTTTTAATTAATATTTTTTACCTGCATTTACCTCCGATTACTTTATTGTCGGTCAGCACGCAACAAAGCGTGGATTTTAACACCTCGCACACGTGGCACGCTAAGAAAAAAACAAAATAAAATACTATCTTCGAAATTTTCACTTCGTAAAAACACTTCCTACAATCTCGATTTACTCGAAGCCTCTGCTTCTGAATTTCCTTGCTTCTAGATATTTTTTTACACACTGGACATGCTTTCAACCAGATGAGTCTGGATAGTGTTTCGCTACGGGTATTGACTTCGGTATAAAGAAAAATATTTTCTTTATTAAAAATCACGTTTTTTCATTTTTAATTAATATTTTTTACCTGCATTTACCACCGATTACTTTATTGTCGGTCAGCACGCAACAAGGCATGGATTTTAACACCATAAAATACTATCTTCGAAATTTTCACTTCGTAAAAACACTTCCTACAATCTCGATTTACTCGAAGCCTCTGCTTCTGAATTTCTTTGCTTCTAGATATTTTTTTACACACTGGACATGCTTTCAACCAGATGAGTCTGGATAGTGTTTCGCTACGGGTATTGACTTCGGTATAAAGAAAAATATTTTCTTTATTAAAAATCACGTTTTTTCATTTTAATTAATCATTTTTATATGCATTTACTTCCGATAACTTTATTGTCGGTCAGCACGCAACAAGGCATAGATTTTAACACCTCGAACGCTTGGCAAGCACTGAAAATTCAAAATAAAATACTATCTTCAAAATTTTTACTTCGTAAAAACACTACTTACAATATCGATTCACTCGAAGCTTCTGCTTCTGAATTTCTTTGCTTCTAGATAATTTATTATTTACTGGCCACGCCTACAGCCAGATGAGTCTGGATTGTGTTTTGTGACCGGGATTGGCTTAAGTATAAAGAAAAATATTTTCTTTATATAAAATCACGTTTTTTCATTTTTAATTAATATTTTTTACCTGCATTTACCTCCGATTACTTTATTGTCGGTCAGCACGCAACAAAGCGTGGATTTTAACACCTCGCACACGTGGCACGCTAAGAAAAAAACAAAATAAAATACTATCTTCGAAATTTTCACTTCGTAAAAACACTTCCTACAATCTCGATTTACTCGAAGCCTCTGCTTCTGAATTTCCTTGCTTCTAGATATTTTTTTACACACTGGACATGCTTTCAACCAGATGAGTCTGGATAGTGTTTCGCTACGGGTATTGACTTCGGTATAAAGAAAAATATTTTCTTTATTAAAAATCACGTTTTTTCATTTTTAATTAATATTTTTTACCTGCATTTACCACCGATTACTTTATTGTCGGTCAGCACGCAACAAGGCATGGATTTTAACACCATAAAATACTATCTTCGAAATTTTCACTTCGTAAAAACACTTCCTACAATCTCGATTTACTCGAAGCCTCTGCTTCTGAATTTCTTTGCTTCTAGATATTTTTTTACACACTGGACATGCTTTCAACCAGATGAGTCTGGATAGTGTTTCGCTACGGGTATTGACTTCGGTATAAAGAAAAATATTTTCTTTATATAGAAATCACGTTTTTCATTTTAATTAATAATTTTTATCTGCATTTACTTCCGATAACTTTATTGTCGGTCAGCACGCAACAAGGAATGGATTTTAAAACCTCGAACGCTTGGCAAGCACTGAAAGATCAAAATAAAATACTATCTTCAAAATTTTTACTTCGTAAAAACACTACTTACAATATCGATTTACTCGAAGCTTCTGCTTCTGAATTTCTTTGCTTCTAGATAATTTATTATTTACTGGCCAAGCCTACAGCCAGATGAGTCTGGTTTGTGTTTCGTGACCGGGATTGGCTTAAGTATGAAGAAAAATATTTTCTTTATATAAAATCACGTTTTTTCATTTTTAATTAATATTTTTTACCTGCATTTACCTCCGATTACTTTATTGTCGGTCAGCACGCAACAAAGCGTGGATTTTAACACCTCGCACACGTGGCACGCTCAGAAAAAAACAAAATAAAATACTATCTTCGAAATTTTCACTTCGTAAAAACACTTCCTACAATCTCGATTTACTCGAAGCCTATGCTTCTGAATTTCCTTGCTTCTAGAATTTTTTTTACACACTGGACATGCTTTCAACCAGATGAGTCTGGATAGTGTTTCGCTACGGGTATTGACTTCGGTATAAAGAAAAATATTTTCTTTATATAGAAATCACGTTTTTCATTTTAATTAATAATTTTTATCTGCATTTACCTCCGATTACTTTATTGTCGGTCAGCACGCAACAAAGCGTGGATTTTAACACCTCGCACACGTGGCACGCTCAGAAAAAAACAAAATAAAATACTATCTTCGAAATTTTCACTTCGTAAAAACACTTCCTACAATCTCGATTTACTCGAAGCCTATGCTTCTGAATTTCCTTGCTTCTAGAATTTTTTTTACACACTGGACATGCTTTCAACCAGATGAGTCTGGATAGTGTTTCGCTACGGGTATTGACTTCGGTATAAAGAAAAATATTTTCTTTATATAGAAATCACGTTTTTCATTTTAATTAATAATTTTTATCTGCATTTACCTCCGATTACTTTATTGTCGGTCAGCACGCAACAAAGCGTGGATTTTAACACCTCGCACACGTGGCACGCTCAGAAATAAACAAAATAATATACTATCTTCGAAATTTTCACTTCGTAAAAACACTTCCTACAATCTCGATTTACTCGAAGCCTCTGCTTCTGAATTTCTTTGCTTCTAGATATTTTTTTACACACTGGACATGCTTTCAACCAGATGAGTCTGGATAGTGTTTCGCTACGGGTATTGACTTCGGTATACAGAAAAATATTTTCTTTATATAGAAATCACGTTTTTCATTTTAATTAATAATTTTTATCTGCATTTACTTCCGATAACTTTATTGTCGGTCAGCACGCAACAAGGCACGGAATTTAACACCTCGAACGCTTGGCAAGCTCTGAAAAAATCAAAATAAAATACTAACTTCAAAATTTTCACTTCGTAAAAACACTACGTACAATCTCTATTTACTCGAAGCCTCTGCTTCTGTTTTTTTTTGCTTATAGGTAATTTATTACTTACTGGCCACGCCTTCAGCCAGATGAGCCTGGATAGTGTTTCGCTACCGGGATTGACTTCGGTATGTAGAAAAACATTTTCTTTATATAAAATCGAGTTTTTTCATCTTAAATTCACAATTTTGTTCTGCTCTTACCTCCGATTACTTAATTGCCGATCAGCACGCAACTAGCCGTGGCTTTTAATACCTCGCACACGTGTTATGCTCAGAAAAAAAAAAAAAAAAATACTATCTTTGAAATTTTCATTTCGTAAAAACACTTCCTACAATCTCGATTTATTCGAAGCCTCTGCTTCTGAATTTCTTTGCTTCTAGATATTTTTTTACACACTGGACATGGTTTCAACCAGATCAGTCTGGATAGTGTTTCGCTACGGGTATTGACTTCGGTATAAAGAAAAATATTTTCTTTATTAAAAATCACGTTTTTTCATTTTAATTAATCATTTTTATCTGCATTTACTTCCGATAACTTTATTGTCGGTCAGCACGCAACAAGGCATAGATTTTAACACCTCGAACGCTTGGCAAGCACTGAAAATTCAAAATAAAATACTATCTTCAAAATTTTTACTTCGTAAAAACACTACTTACAATATCGATTCACTCGAAGCTTCTGCTTCTGAATTTCTTTGCTTCTAGATAATTTATTATTTACTGGCCACGCCTACAGCCAGATGAGTCTGGATTGTGTTTTGTGACCGGGATTGGCTTAAGTATAAAGAAAAATATTTTCTTTATATAAAATCACGTTTTTTCATTTTTAATTAATATTTTTTACCTGCATTTACCTCCGATTACTTTATTGTCGGTCAGCACGCAACAAAGCGTGGATTTTAACACCTCGCACACGTGGCACGCTAAGAAAAAAACAAAATAAAATACTATCTTCGAAATTTTCACTTCGTAAAAACACTTCCTACAATCTCGATTTACTCGAAGCCTCTGCTTCTGAATTTCCTTGCTTCTAGATATTTTTTTACACACTGGACATGCTTTCAACCAGATGAGTCTGGATAGTGTTTCGCTACGGGTATTGACTTCGGTATAAAGAAAAATATTTTCTTTATTAAAAATCACGTTTTTTCATTTTTAATTAATATTTTTTACCTGCATTTACCACCGATTACTTTATTGTCGGTCAGCACGCAACAAGGCATGGATTTTAACACCATAAAATACTATCTTCGAAATTTTCACTTCGTAAAAACACTTCCTACAATCTCGATTTACTCGAAGCCTCTGCTTCTGAATTTCTTTGCTTCTAGATATTTTTTTACACACTGGACATGCTTTCAACCAGATGAGTCTGGATAGTGTTTCGCTACGGGTATTGACTTCGGTATAAAGAAAAATATTTTCTTTATATAGAAATCACGTTTTTCATTTTAATTAATAATTTTTATCTGCATTTACTTCCGATAACTTTATTGTCGGTCAGCACGCAACAAGGCACGGAATTTAACACCTCGAACGCTTGGCAAGCTCTGAAAAAATCAAAATAAAATACTAACTTCAAAATTTTCACTTCGTAAAAACACTACGTACAATCTCTATTTACTCGAAGCCTCTGCTTCTGTTTTTTTTTGCTTATAGGTAATTTATTACTTACTGGCCACGCCTTCAGCCAGATGAGCCTGGATAGTGTTTCGCTACCGGGATTGACTTCGGTATGTAGAAAAACATTTTCTTTATATAAAATCACGTTTTTTCATCTTAAATTCACAATTTTGTTCTGCTCTTACCTCCGATTACTTAATTGCCAGTCAGCACGCAACTAGCCGTGGCTTTTAATACCTCGCACACGTGTTACGCTCAGAAAAAAACAAAATAAAATACTATCTTTGAAATTTTCATTTCGTAAAAACACTTCCTACAATCTCGATTTATTCGAAGCCTCTGCTTCTGAATTTCTTTGCTTCTAGATATTTTTTTACACACTGGACATGGTTTCAACCAGATGAGTCTGGATAGTGTTTCGCTACGGGTATTGACTTCGGTATAAAGAAAAATATTTTCTTTATTAAAAATCACGTTTTTTCATTTTAATTAATCATTTTTATCTGCATTTACTTCCGATAACTTTATTGTCGGTCAGCACGCAACAAGGCATAGATTTAAACACCTCGAACGCTTGGCAAGCACTGAAAATTCAAAATAAAATACTATCTTCAAAATTTTTACTTCGTAAAAACACTACTTACAATATCGATTCACTCGAAGCTTCTGCTTCTGAATTTCTTTGCTTCTAGATAATTTATTATTTACTGGCCACGCCTACAGCCAGATGAGTCTGGATTGTGTTTCGTGACCGGGATTGGCTTAAGTATAAAGAAAAATATTTTCTTTATATAAAATCACGTTTTTTCATTTTTAATTAATATTTTTTACCTGCATTTACCACCGATTACTTTATTGTCGGTCAGCACGCAACAAGGAATGGATTTTAAAACCTCGAACGCTTGGCAAGCACTGAAAGTTCAAAATAAAATACTATCTTCAAAATTTTTACTTCGTAAAAACACTACTTACAATATCGATTTACTCGAAGCTTCTGCTTCTGAATTTCTTTGCTTCTAGATAATTTATTATTTACTGGCCACGCCTACAGCCAGATGAGTCTGGATTGTGTTTCGTGACCGGGATTGGCTTAAGTATGAAGAAAAATATTTTCTTTATATAAAATCACGTTTTTTCATTTTTAATTAATATTTTTTACCTGCATTTACCTCCGATTACTTTTTTGTCGGTCAGCACGCAACAAAGCGTGGATTTTAACACCTCGCACACGTGGCACGCTCAGAAATAAACAAAATAATATACTATCTTCGAAATTTTCACTTCGTAAAAACACTTCCTACAATCTCGATTTACTCGAAGCCTATGCTTCTGAATTTCCTTGCTTCTAGAATTTTTTTTACACACTGGACATGCTTTCAACCAGATGAGTCTGGATAGTGTTTCGCTACGGGTATTGACTTCGGTATAAAGAATAATATTTTCTTTATATAGAAATCACGTTTTTCATTTTAATTAATAATTTTTATCTGCATTTACCTCCGATTACTTTATTGTCGGTCAGCACGCAACAAAGCGTGGATTTTAACACCTCGCACACGTGGCACGCTCAGAAATAAACAAAATAATATACTATCTTCGAAATTTTCACTTCGTAAAAACACTTCCTACAATCTCGATTTACTCGAAGCCTCTGCTTCTGAATTTCTTTGCTTCTAGATATTTTTTTACACACTGGACATGCTTTCAACCAGATGAGTCTGGATAGTGTTTCGCTACGGGTATTGACTTCGGTATAAAGAAAAATATTTTCTTTATATAGAAATCACGTTTTTCATTTTAATTAATAATTTTTATCTGCATTTACCTCCGATTACTTTATTGTCGGTCAGCACGCAACAAAGCGTGGATTTTAACACCTCGCACACGTGGCACGCTCAGAAATAAACAAAATAATATACTATCTTCGAAATTTTCACTTCGTAAAAACACTTCCTACAATCTCGATTTACTCGAAGCCTCTGCTTCTGAATTTCTTTGCTTCTAGATATTTTTTTACACACTGGACATGCTTTCAACCAGATGAGTCTGGATAGTGTTTCGCTACGGGTATTGACTTCGGTATACAGAAAAATATTTTCTTTATATAGAAATCACGTTTTTCATTTTAATTAATAATTTTTATCTGCATTTACTTCCGATAACTTTATTGTCGGTCAGCACGCAACAAGGCACGGAATTTAACACCTCGAACGCTTGGCAAGCTCTGAAAAAATCAAAATAAAATACTAACTTCAAAATTTTCACTTCGTAAAAACACTACGTACAATCTCTATTTACTCGAAGCCTCTGCTTCTGTTTTTTTTTGCTTATAGGTAATTTATTACTTACTGGCCACGCCTTCAGCCAGATGAGCCTGGATAGTGTTTCGCTACCGGGATTGACTTCGGTATGTAGAAAAACATTTTCTTTATATAAAATCGAGTTTTTTCATCTTAAATTCACAATTTTGTTCTGCTCTTACCTCCGATTACTTAATTGCCGATCAGCACGCAACTAGCCGTGGCTTTTAATACCTCGCACACGTGTTACGCTCAGAAAAAAAAATAAAAAAATACTATCTTTGAAATATTCATTTCGTAAAAACACTTCCTACAATCTCGATTTATTCGAAGCCTCTGCTTCTGAATTTCTTTGCTTCTAGATATTTTTTTACACACTGGACATGGTTTCAACCAGATCAGTCTGGATAGTGTTTCGCTACGGGTATTGACTTCGGTATAAAGAAAAATATTTTCTTTATTAAAAATCACGTTTTTTCATTTTAATTAATCATTTTTATCTGCATTTACTTCCGATAACTTTATTGTCGGTCAGCACGCAACAAGGCATAGATTTTAACACCTCGAACGCTTGGCAAGCACTGAAAATTCAAAATAAAATACTATCTTCAAAATTTTTACTTCGTAAAAACACTACTTACAATATCGATTCACTCGAAGCTTCTGCTTCTGAATTTCTTTGCTTCTAGATAATTTATTATTTACTGGCCACGCCTACAGCCAGATGAGTCTGGATTGTGTTTTGTGACCGGGATTGGCTTAAGTATAAAGAAAAATATTTTCTTTATATAAAATCACGTTTTTTCATTTTTAATTAATATTTTTTACCTGCATTTACCTCCGATTACTTTATTGTCGGTCAGCACGCAACAAAGCGTGGATTTTAACACCTCGCACACGTGGCACGCTAAGAAAAAAACAAAATAAAATACTATCTTCGAAATTTTCACTTCGTAAAAACACTTCCTACAATCTCGATTTACTCGAAGCCTCTGCTTCTGAATTTCCTTGCTTCTAGATATTTTTTTACACATGGACATGCTTTCAACCAGATGAGTCTGGATAGTGTTTCGCTACGGGTATTGACTTCGGTATAAAGAAAAATATTTTCTTTATTAAAAATCACGTTTTTTCATTTTTAATTAATATTTTTTACCTGCATTTACCTCCGATTACTTTATTGTCGGTCAGCACGCAACAAAGCGTGGATTTTAACACCTCGCACACGTGGCACGCTCAGAAATAAACAAAATAATATACTATCTTCGAAATTTTCACTTCGTAAAAACACTTCCTACAATCTCGATTTACTCGAAGCCTATGCTTCTGAATTTCCTTGCTTCTAGAATTTTTTTTACACACTGGACATGCTTTCAACCAGATGAGTTCGGATAGTGTTTCGCTACGGGTATTGACTTCGGTATAAAGAAAAATATTTTCTTTATATAGAAATCACGTTTTTCATTTTAATTAATAATTTTTATCTGCATTTACCTCCGATTACTTTATTGTCGGTCAGCACGCAACAAAGCGTGGATTTTAACACCTCGCACACGTGGCACGCTCAGAAAAAAACAAAATAAAATACTATCTTCGAAATTTTCACTTCGTAAAAACACTTCCTACAATCTCGATTTACTCGAAGCCTATGCTTCTGAATTTCCTTGCTTCTAGAATTTTTTTTACACACTGGACATGCTTTCAACCAGATGAGTCTGGATAGTGTTTCGCTACGGGTATTGACTTCGGTATAAAGAAAAATATTTTCTTTATATAGAAATCACGTTTTTCATTTTAATTAATAATTTTTATCTGCATTTACCTCCGATTACTTTATTGTCGGTCAGCACGCAACAAAGCGTGGATTTTAACACCTCGCACACGTGGCACGCTCAGAAATAAACAAAATAATATACTATCTTCGAAATTTTCACTTCGTAAAAACACTTCCTACAATCTCGATTTACTCGAAGCCTCTGCTTCTGAATTTCTTTGCTTCTAGATATTTTTTTACACACTGGACATGCTTTCAACCAGATGAGTCTGGATAGTGTTTCGCTACGGGTATTGACTTCGGTATAAAGAAAAATATTTTCTTTATATAGAAATCACGTTTTTCATTTTAATTAATAATTTTTATCTGCATTTACTTCCGATAACTTTATTGTCGGTCAGCACGCAACAAGGCACGGAATTTAACACCTCGAACGCTTGGCAAGCTCTGAAAAAATCAAAATAAAATACTAACTTCAAAATTTTCACTTCGTAAAAACACTACGTACAATCTTGATTTACTCGAAGCCTCTGCTTCTGTTTTTTTTTGCTTATAGGTAATTTATTACTTACTGGCCACGCCTTCAGCCAAATGAGCCTGGATAGTGTTTCGCTACCGGGATTGACTTCGGTATGTAGAAAAACATTTTCTTTATATAAAATCACGTTTTTTCATCTTAAATTCTCAATTTTGTTCTGCTCTTACCTCCGATTACTTAATTGCCGGTCAGCACGCAACTAGCCGTGGCTTTTAATACCTCGCACACGTGTTACGCTCAGAAAAAAACAAAATAAAATACTATCTTTGAAATTTTCATTTCGTAAAAACACTTCCTACAATCTCGATTTATTCGAAGCCTCTGCTTCTGAATTTCTTTGCTTCTAGATATTTTTTTACACACTGGACATGGTTTCAACCAGATGAGTCTGGATAGTGTTTCGCTATGGGTATTGACTTCGGTATAAAGAAAAATATTTTCTTTATTAAAAATCACGTTTTTTCATTTTAATTAATCATTTTTATCTGCATTTACTTCCGATAACTTTATTGTCGGTCAGCACGCAACAAGGCATAGATTTTAACACCTCGAACGCTTGGCAAGCACCGAAAATTCAAAATAAAATACTATCTTCGAAATTTTTACTTCGTAAAAACACTACTTACAATATCGATTCACTCGAAGCTTCTGCTTCTGAATATCTTTGCTTCTAGATAATTTATTATTTACTGGCCACGCCTACAGCCAGATGAGTCTGAATTGTGTTTCGTGACCGGGATTGGCTTAAGTATAAAGAAAAATATTTTCTTTATATAAAATCACGTTTTTTCATTTTTAATTAATATTTTTTACCTGCATTTACCACCGATTACTTTATTGTCGGTCAGCACGCTACAAGGAATGGATTTTAAAACCTCGAACGCTTGGCAAGCACTGAAAGATCAAAATAAAATACTATCTTCAAAATTTTTACTTCGTAAAAACACTACTTACAATATCGATTTACTCGAAGCTTCTGCTTCTGAATTTCTTTGCTTGTAGATAATTTATTATTTACTGGCCAAGCCTACAGCCAGATGAGTCTGGTTTGTGTTTCGTGACCGGGATTGGCTTAAGTATGAAGAAAAATATTTTCTTTATATAAAATCACGTTTTTTCATTTTTAATTAATATTTTTTACCTGCATTTACCTCCGATTACTTTATTGCCGATCAGCACGCAACTAGCCGTGGCTTTTAATACCTCGCACACGTGTTACGCTCAGAAAAAAAAAAAAAAAAATACTATCTTTGAAATTTTCATTTCGTAAAAACACTTCCTACAATCTCGATTTATTCGAAGCCTCTGCTTCTGAATTTCTTTGCTTCTAGATATTTTTTTACACACTGGACATGGTTTCAACCAGATCAGTCTGGATAGTGTTTCGCTACGGGTATTGACTTCGGTATAAAGAAAAATATTTTCTTTATTAAAAATCACGTTTTTTCATTTTAATTAATCATTTTTATCTGCATTTACTTCCGATAACTTTATTGTCGGTCAGCACGCAACAAGGCATAGATTTTAACACCTCGAACGCTTGGCAAGCACTGAAAATTCAAAATAAAATACTATCTTCAAAATTTTTACTTCGTAAAAACACTACTTACAATATCGATTCACTCGAAGCTTCTGCTTCTGAATTTCTTTGCTTCTAGATAATTTATTATTTACTGGCCACGCCTACAGCCAGATGAGTCTGGATTGTGTTTTGTGACCGGGATTGGCTTAAGTATAAAGAAAAATATTTTCTTTATATAAAATCACGTTTTTTCATTTTTAATTAATATTTTTTACCTGCATTTACCTCCGATTACTTTATTGTCGGTCAGCACGCAACAAAGCGTGGATTTTAACACCTCGCACACGTGGCACGCTAAGAAAAAAACAAAATAAAATACTATCTTCGAAATTTTCACTTCGTAAAAACACTTCCTACAATCTCGATTTACTCGAAGCCTCTGCTTCTGAATTTCCTTGCTTCTAGATATTTTTTTACACACTGGACATGCTTTCAACCAGATGAGTCTGGATAGTGTTTCGCTACGGGTATTGACTTCGGTATAAAGAAAAATATTTTCTTTATTAAAAATCACGTTTTTTCATTTTTAATTAATATTTTTTACCTGCATTTACCACCGATTACTTTATTGTCGGTCAGCACGCAACAAGGCATGGATTTTAACACCATAAAATACTATCTTCGAAATTTTCACTTCGTAAAAACACTTCCTACAATCTCGATTTACTCGAAGCCTCTGCTTCTGAATTTCTTTGCTTCTAGATATTTTTTTACACACTGGACATGCTTTCAACCAGATGAGTCTGGATAGTGTTTCGCTACGGGTATTGACTTCGGTATAAAGAAAAATATTTTCTTTATATAGAAATCACGTTTTTCATTTTAATTAATAATTTTTATCTGCATTTACTTCCGATAACTTTATTGTCGGTCAGCACGCAACAAGGCACGGAATTTAACACCTCGAACGCTTGGCAAGCTCTGAAAAAATCAAAATAAAATACTAACTTCAAAATTTTCACTTCGTAAAAACACTACGTACAATCTCTATTTACTCGAAGCCTCTGCTTCTGTTTTTTTTTGCTTATAGGTAATTTATTACTTACTGGCCACGCCTTCAGCCAGATGAGCCTGGATAGTGTTTCGCTACCGGGATTGACTTCGGTATGTAGAAAAACATTTTCTTTATATAAAATCACGTTTTTTCATCTTAAATTCACAATTTTGTTCTGCTCTTACCTCCGATTACTTAATTGCCAGTCAGCACGCAACTAGCCGTGGCTTTTAATACCTCGCACACGTGTTACGCTCAGAAAAAAACAAAATAAAATACTATCTTTGAAATTTTCATTTCGTAAAAACACTTCCTACAATCTCGATTTATTCGAAGCCTCTGCTTCTGAATTTCTTTGCTTCTAGATATTTTTTTACACACTGGACATGGTTTCAACCAGATGAGTCTGGATAGTGTTTCGCTACGGGTATTGACTTCGGTATAAAGAAAAATATTTTCTTTATTAAAAATCACGTTTTTTCATTTTAATTAATCATTTTTATCTGCATTTACTTCCGATAACTTTATTGTCGGTCAGCACGCAACAAGGCATAGATTTAAACACCTCGAACGCTTGGCAAGCACTGAAAATTCAAAATAAAATACTATCTTCAAAATTTTTACTTCGTAAAAACACTACTTACAATATCGATTCACTCGAAGCTTCTGCTTCTGAATTTCTTTGCTTCTAGATAATTTATTATTTACTGGCCACGCCTACAGCCAGATGAGTCTGGATTGTGTTTCGTGACCGGGATTGGCTTAAGTATAAAGAAAAATATTTTCTTTATATAAAATCACGTTTTTTCATTTTTAATTAATATTTTTTACCTGCATTTACCACCGATTACTTTATTGTCGGTCAGCACGCAACAAGGAATGGATTTTAAAACCTCGAACGCTTGGCAAGCACTGAAAGTTCAAAATAAAATACTATCTTCAAAATTTTTACTTCGTAAAAACACTACTTACAATATCGATTTACTCGAAGCTTCTGCTTCTGAATTTCTTTGCTTCTAGATAATTTATTATTTACTGGCCACGCCTACAGCCAGATGAGCCTGGATAGTGTTTCGCTACCGGGATTGACTTCGGTATGTAGAAAAACATTTTCTTTATATAAAATCGAGTTTTTTCATCTTAAATTCACAATTTTGTTCTGCTCTTACCTCCGATTACTTAATTGCCGATCAGCACGCAACTAGCCGTGGCTTTTAATACCTCGCACACGTGTTACGCTCAGAAAAAAAAAAAAAAAAATACTATCTTTGAAATTTTCATTTCGTAAAAACACTTCCTACAATCTCGATTTATTCGAAGCCTCTGCTTCTGAATTTCTTTGCTTCTAGATATTTTTTTACACACTGGACATGGTTTCAACCAGATCAGTCTGGATAGTGTTTCGCTACGGGTATTGACTTCGGTATAAAGAAAAATATTTTCTTTATTAAAAATCACGTTTTTTCATTTTAATTAATCATTTTTATATGCATTTACTTCCGATAACTTTATTGTCGGTCAGCACGCAACAAGGCATAGATTTTAACACCTCGAACGCTTGGCAAGCACTGAAAATTCAAAATAAAATACTATCTTCAAAATTTTTACTTCGTAAAAACACTACTTACAATATCGATTCACTCGAAGCTTCTGCTTCTGAATTTCTTTGCTTCTAGATAATTTATTATTTACTGGCCACGCCTACAGCCAGATGAGTCTGGATTGTGTTTTGTGACCGGGATTGGCTTAAGTATAAAGAAAAATATTTTCTTTATATAAAATCACGTTTTTTCATTTTTAATTAATATTTTTTACCTGCATTTACCTCCGATTACTTTATTGTCGGTCAGCACGCAACAAAGCGTGGATTTTAACACCTCGCACACGTGGCACGCTAAGAAAAAAACAAAATAAAATACTATCTTCGAAATTTTCACTTCGTAAAAACACTTCCTACAATCTCGATTTACTCGAAGCCTCTGCTTCTGAATTTCCTTGCTTCTAGATATTTTTTTACACACTGGACATGCTTTCAACCAGATGAGTCTGGATAGTGTTTCGCTACGGGTATTGACTTCGGTATACAGAAAAATATTTTCTTTATATAGAAATCACGTTTTTCATTTTAATTAATAATTTTTATCTGCATTTACTTCCGATAACTTTATTGTCGGTCAGCACGCAACAAGGCACGGAATTTAACACCTCGAACGCTTGGCAAGCTCTGAAAAAATCAAAATAAAATACTAACTTCAAAATTTTCACTTCGTAAAAACACTACGTACAATCTCGATTTACTCGAAGCCTCTGCTTCTGTTTTTTTTTGCTTATAGGTAATTTATTACTTACTGGCCACGCCTTCAGCCAGATGAGCCTGGATAGTGTTTCGCTACCGGGATTGACTTCGGTATGTAGAAAAACATTTTCTTTATATAAAATCGAGTTTTTTCATCTTAAATTCACAATTTTGTTCTGCTCTTACCTCCGATTACTTAATTGCCGATCAGCACGCAACTAGCCGTGGCTTTTAATACCTCGCACACGTGTTACGCTCAGAAAAAAAAATAAAAAAATACTATCTTTGAAATTTTCATTTCGTAAAAACACTTCCTATAATCTCGATTTATTCGAAGCCTCTGCTTCTGAATTTCTTTGCTTCTAGATATTTTTTTACACACTGGACATGGTTTCAACCAGATCAGTCTGGATAGTGTTTCGCTACGGGTATTGACTTCGGTATAAAGAAAAATATTTTCTTTATTAAAAATCACGTTTTTTCATTTTAATTAATCATTTTTATCTGCATTTACTTCCGATAACTTTATTGTCGGTCAGCACGCAACAAGGCATAGATTTTAACACCTCGAACGCTTGGCAAGCACTGAAAATTCAAAATAAAATACTATCTTCAAAATTTTTACTTCGTAAAAACACTACTTACAATATCGATTCACTCGAAGCTTCTGCCTCTGAATTTCTTTGCTTCTAGATAATTTATTATTTACTGGCCACGCCTACAGCCAGATGAGTCTGGATTGTGTTTTGTGACCGGGATTGGCTTAAGTATAAAGAAAAATATTTTCTTTATATAAAATCACGTTTTTTCATTTTTAATTAATATTTTTTACCTGCATTTACCTCCGATTACTTTATTGTCGGTCAGCACGCAACAAAGCGTGGATTTTAACACCTCGCACACGTGGCACGCTAAGAAAAAAACAAAATAAAATACTATCTTCGAAATTTTCACTTCGTAAAAACACTTCCTACAATCTCGATTTACTCGAAGCCTCTGCTTCTGAATTTCCTTGCTTCTAGATATTTTTTTACACATGGACATGCTTTCAACCAGATGAGTCTGGATAGTGTTTCGCTACGGGTATTGACTTCGGTATATAGAAAAATATTTTCTTTATTAAAAATCACGTTTTTTCATTTTTAATTAATATTTTTTACCTGCATTTACCACCGATTACTTTATTGTCGGTCAGCACGCAACAAGGCATGGATTTTAACACCATAAAATACTATCTTCGAAATTTTCACTTCGTAAAAACACTTCCTACAATCTCGATTTACTCGAAGCCTCTGCTTCTGAATTTCTTTGCTTCTAGATATTTTTTTACACACTGGACATGCTTTCAACCAGATGAGTCTGGATAGTGTTTCGCTACGGGTATTGACTTCGGTATGTAGAAAAACATTTTCTTTATATAAAATCACGTTTTTTCATCTTAAATTCTCAATTTTGTTCTGCTCTTACCTCCGATTACTTAATTGCCGGTCAGCACGCAACTAGCCGTGGCTTTTAATACCTCGCACACGTGTTACGCTCAGAAAAAAACAAAATAAAATACTATCTTTGAAATTTTCATTTCGTAAAAACACTTCCTACAATCTCGATTTATTCGAAGCCTCTGCTTCTGAATTTCTTAGCTTCTAGATATTTTTTTACACACTGGACATGGTTTCAACCAGATTAGTCTGGATAGTGTTTCGCTATGGGTATTGACTTCGGTATAAAGAAAAATATTTTCTTTATTAAAAATCACGTTTTTTCATTTTAATTAATCATTTTTATCTGCATTTACTTCCGATTACTTTATTGTCGGTCAGCACGCAACAAGGCATAGATTTTAACACCTCGAACGCTTGGCAAGCACCGAAAATTCAAAATAAAATACTATCTTCGAAATTTTTACTTCGTAAAAACACTACTTACAATATCGATTCACTCGAAGCTTCTGATTCTGAATTTCTTTGCTTCTAGATAATTTATTATTTACTGGCCACGCCTACAGCCAGATGAGTCTGAATTGTGTTTCGTGACCGGGATTGGCTTAAGTATAAAGAAAAATATTTTCTTTATATAAAATCACGTTTTTTCATTTTTAATTAATATTTTTTACCTGCATTTACCACCGATTACTTTATTGTCGGTCAGCACGCTACAAGGAATGGATTTTAAAACCTCGAACGCTTGGCAAGCACTGAAAGATCAAAATAAAATACTATCTTCAAAATTTTTACTTCGTAAAAACACTACTTACAATATCGATTTACTCGAAGCTTCTGCTTCTGAATTTCTTTGCTTCTAGATAATTTATTATTTACTGGCCAAGCCTACAGCCAGATGAGTCTGGTTTGTGTTTCGTGACCGGGATTGGCTTAAGTATGAAGAAAAATATTTTCTTTATATAAAATCACGTTTTTTCATTTTTAATTAATATTTTTTACCTGCATTTACCTCCGATTACTTTATTGTCGGTCAGCACGCAACAAAGCGTGGATTTTAACACCTCGCACACGTGGCACGCTCAGAAAAAAACAAAATAAAATACTATCTTCGAAATTTTCACTTCGTAAAAACACTTCCTACAATCTCGATTTACTCGAAGCCTATGCTTCTGAATTTCCTTGCTTCTAGAATTTTTTTTACACACTGGACATGCTTTCAACCAGATGAGTCTGGATAGTGTTTCGCTACGGGTATTGACTTCGGTATAAAGAAAAATATTTTCTTTATATAGAAATCACGTTTTTCATTTTAATTAATAATTTTTATCTGCATTTACCTCCGATTACTTTATTGTCGGTCAGCACGCAACAAAGCGTGGATTTTAACACCTCGCACACGTGGCACGCTCAGAAAAAAACAAAATAAAATACTATCTTCGAAATTTTCACTTCGTAAAAACACTTCCTACAATCTCGATTTACTCGAAGCCTATGCTTCTGAATTTCCTTGCTTCTAGAATTTTTTTTACACACTGGACATGCTTTCAACCAGATGAGTCTGGATAGTGTTTCGCTACGGGTATTGACTTCGGTATAAAGAAATTTTTTTTCTTTATATAGAAATCACGTTTTTCATTTTAATTAATAATTTTTATCTGCATTTACCTCCGATTACTTTATTGTCGGTCAGCACGCAACAAAGCGTGGATTTTAACACCTCGCACACGTGGCACGCTCAGAAATAAACAAAATAATATACTATCTTCGAAATTTTCACTTCGTAAAAACACTTCCTACAATCTCGATTTACTCGAAGCCTCTGCTTCTGAATTTCTTTGCTTCTAGATATTTTTTTACACACTGGACATGCTTTCAACCAGATGAGTCTGGATAGTGTTTCGCTACGGGTATTGACTTCGGTATAAAGAAAAATATTTTCTTTATATAGAAATCACGTTTTTCATTTTAATTAATAATTTTTATCTGCATTTACTTCCGATAACTTTATTGTCGGTCAGCACGCAACAAGGCACGGAATTTATCACCTCGAACGCTTGGCAAGCTCTGAAAAAATCAAAATAAAATACTAACTTCAAAATTTTCACTTCGTAAAAACACTACGTACAATCTCGATTTATTCGAAGCCTCTGCTTCTGAATTTCTTTGCTTCTAGATATTTTTTTACACACTGGACATGGTTTCAACCAGATCAGTCTGGATAGTGTTTCGCTACGGGTATTGACTTCGGTATAAAGAAAAATATTTTCTTTATTAAAAATCACGTTTTTTCATTTTAATTAATCATTTTTATCTGCATTTACTTCCGATAACTTTATTGTCGGTCAGCACGCAACAAGGCATAGATTTTAACACCTCGAACGCTTGGCAAGCACCGAAAATTCAAAATAAAATACTAACTTCAAAATTTTCACTTCGTAAAAACACTACGTACAATCTTGATTTACTCGAAGCCTCTGCTTCTGTTTTTTTTTGCTTATAGGTAATTTATTACTTACTGGCCACGCCTTCAGCCAAATGAGCCTGGATAGTGTTTCGCTACCGGGATTGACTTCGGTATGTAGAAAAACATTTTCTTTATATAAAATCACGTTTTTTCATCTTAAATTCTCAATTTTGTTCTGCTCTTACCTCCGATTACTTAATTGCCGGTCAGCACGCAACAAAGCGTGGATTTTAACACCTCGCACACGTGGCACGCTCAGAAAAAAACAAAATAAAATACAATCTTTGAAATTTTCATTTCGTAAAAACACTTCCTACAATCTCGATTTATTCGAAGCCTCTGCTTCTGAATTTCTTTGCTTCTAGATATTTTTTTACACACTGGATATGGTTTCAACCAGATGAGTCTGGATAGTGTTTCGCTATGGGTATTGACTTCGGTATAAAGAAAAATATTTTCTTTATTAAAAATCACGTTTTTTCATTTTAATTAATCATTTTTATCTGCATTTACTTCCGATAACTTTATTGTCGGTCAGCACGCAACAAGGCATAGATTTTAACACCTCGAACGCTTGGCAAGCACCGAAAATTCAAAATAAAATACTATCTTCGAAATTTTTACTTCGTAAAAACACTACTTACAATATCGATTTACTCGAAGCTTCTGCTTCTGAATTTCTTTGCTTCTAGATAATTTATTATTTACTGGCCAAGCCTACAGCCAGATGAGTCTGGTTTGTGTTTCGTGACCGGGATTGGCTTAAGTATGAAGAAAAATATTTTCTTTATATAAAATCACGTTTTTTCATTTTTAATTAATATTATTTACCTGCATTTACCTCCGATTACTTTATTGTCGGTCAGCACGCAACAAAGCGTGGATTTTAACACCTCGCACACGTGGCACGCTCAGAAAAAAACAAAATAAAATACTATCTTCGAAATTTTCACTTCGTAAAAACACTTCCTACAATCTCGATTTACTCGAAGCCTATGCTTCTGAATTTCCTTGCTTCTTGAATTTTTTTTACACACTGGACATGCTTTCAACCAGATGAGTCTGGATAGTGTTTCGCTACGGGTATTGACTTCGGTATAAAGAAAAATATTTTCTTTATATAGAAATCACGTTTTTCATTTTAATTAATAATTTTTATCTGCATTTACCTCCGATTACTTTATTGTCGGTCAGCACGCAACAAAGCGTGGATTTTAACACCTCGCACACGTGGCACGCTCAGAAAAAAACAAAATAAAATACTATCTTCGAAATTTTCACTTCGTAAAAACACTTCCTACAATCTCGATTTACTCGAAGCCTCTGCTTCTGAATTTCTTTGCTTCTAGATATTTTTTTACACACTGGACATGCTTTCAACCAGATGAGTCTGGATAGTGTTTCGCTACGGGTATTGACTTCGGTATACAGAAAAATATTTTCTTTATATAGAAATCACGTTTTTCATTTTAATTAATAATTTTTATCTGCATTTACTTCCGATAACTTTATTGTCGGTCAGCACGCAACAAGGCACGGAATTTAACACCTCGAACGCTTGGCAAGCTCTGAAAAAATCAAAATAAAATACTAACTTCAAAATTTTCACTTCGTAAAAACACTACGTACAATCTCGATTTACTCGAAGCCTCTGCTTCTGTTTTTTTTTGCTTATAGGTAATTTATTACTTACTGGCCACGCCTTCAGCCAGATGAGCCTGGATAGTGTTTCGCTACCGGGATTGACTTCGGTATGTAGAAAAACATTTTCTTTATATAAAATCGAGGTTTTTCATCTTAAATTCACAATTTTGTTCTGCTCTTACCTCCGATTACTTAATTGCCGATCAGCACGCAACTAGCCGTGGCTTTTAATACCTCGCACACGTGTTACGCTCAGAAAAAAAAAAAAAAAAATACTATCTTTGAAATTTTCATTTCGTAAAAACACTTCCTACAATCTCGATTTATTCGAAGCCTCTGCTTCTGAATTTCTTTGCTTCTAGATATTTTTTTACACACTGGACATGGTTTCAACCAGATCAGTCTGGATAGTGTTTCGCTACGGGTATTGACTTCGGTATAAAGAAAAATATTTTCTTTATTAAAAATCACGTTTTTTCATTTTAATTAATCATTTTTATCTGCATTTACTTCCGATAACTTTATTGTCGGTCAGCACGCAACAAGGCATAGATTTTAACACCTCGAACGCTTGGCAAGCACTGAAAATTCAAAATAAAATACTATCTTCAAAATTTTTACTTCGTAAAAACACTACTTACAATATCGATTCACTCGAAGCTTCTGCTTCTGAATTTCTTTGCTTCTAGATAATTTATTATTTACTGGCCACGCCTACAGCCAGATGAGTCTGGATTGTGTTTCGTGACCGGGATTGGCTTAAGTATAAAGAAAAATATTTTCTTTATATAAAATCACGTTTTTTCATTTTTAATTAATATTTTTTACCTGCATTTACCTCCGATTACTTTATTGTCGGTCAGCACGC
The DNA here is from genome assembly GCA_916610205.1 of Griposia aprilina. NCBI lineage: Eukaryota > Metazoa > Arthropoda > Insecta > Lepidoptera > Noctuidae > Griposia > Griposia aprilina. The sequence goes on from OU744314.1 coordinate 933,410, forward strand.
AACAAAGCGTGGATTTTAACACCTCGCACACGTGGCACGCTAAGAAAAAAACAAAATAAAATACTATCTTCGAAATTTTCACTTCGTAAAAACACTTCCTACAATCTCGATTTACTCGAAGCCTCTGCTTCTGAATTTCCTTGCTTCTAGATATTTTTTTACACACTGGACATGCTTTCAACCAGATGAGTCTGGATAGTGTTTCGCTACGGGTATTGACTTCGGTATAAAGAAAAATATTTTCTTTATTAAAAATCACGTTTTTTCATTTTTAATTAATATTTTTTACCTGCATTTACCACCGATTACTTTATTGTCGGTCAGCACGCAACAAGGCATGGATTTTAACACCATAAAATACTATCTTCGAAATTTTCACTTCGTAAAAACACTTCCTACAATCTCGATTTACTCGAAGCCTCTGCTTCTGAATTTCTTTGCTTCTAGATATTTTTTTACACACTGGACATGCTTTCAACCAGATGAGTCTGGATAGTGTTTCGCTACGGGTATTGACTTCGGTATAAAGAAAAATATTTTCTTTATATAGAAATCACGTTTTTCATTTTAATTAATAATTTTTATCTGCATTTACTTCCGATAACTTTATTGTCGGTCAGCACGCAACAAGGCACGGAATTTAACACCTCGAACGCTTGGCAAGCTCTGAAAAAATCAAAATAAAATACTAACTTCAAAATTTTCACTTCGTAAAAACACTACGTACAATCTCGATTTACTCGAAGCCTCTGCTTCTGTTTTTTTTTGCTTATAGGTAATTTATTACTTACTGGCCACGCCTTCAGCCAGATGAGCCTGGATAGTGTTTCGCTACCGGGATTGACTTCGGTATGTAGAAAAACCTTTTCTTTATATAAAATCACGTTTTTTCATCTTAAATTCACAATTTTGTTCTGCTCTTACCTCCGATTACTTAATTGCCGGTCAGCACGCAACTAGCCGTGGCTTTTAATACCTCGCACACGTGTTACGCTCAGAAAAAAACAAAATAAAATACTATCTTCGAAATTTTCATTTCGTAAAAACACTTCCTACAATCTCGATTTATTCGAAGCCTCTGCTTCTGAATTTCTTTGCTTCTAGATATTTTTTTACACACTGGACATGGTTTCAACCAGATGAGTCTGGATAGTGTTTCGCTACGGGTATTGACTTCGGTATAAAGAAAAATATTTTCTTTATTAAAAATCACGTTTTTTCATTTTAATTAATCATTTTTATCTGCATTTACTTCCGATAACTTTATTGTCGGTCAGCACGCAACAAGGCATGGATTTTAACACCATAAAATACTATCTTCGAAATTTTCACTTCGTAAAAACACTTCCTAAAATCTCAATTTACTCGAAGCCTCTGCTTCTGAATTTCTTTGCTTCTAGATATTTTTTTACACACTGGACATGGTTTCAACCAGATCAGTCTGGATAGTGTTTCGCTACGGGTATTGACTTCGGTATAAAGAAAAATATTTTCTTTATTAAAAATCACGTTTTTTCATTTTAATTAATCATTTTTATCTGCATTTACTTCCGATAACTTTATTGTCGGTCAGCACGCAACAAGGCATAGATTTGAACACCTCGAACGCTTGGCAAGCACTGAAAATTCAAAATAAAATACTATCTTCAAAATTTTTACTTCGTAAAAACACTACTTACAATATCGATTCACTCGAAGCTTCTGCTTCTGAATTTCTTTGCTTCTAGATAATTTATTATTTACTGGCCACGCCTACAGCCAGATGAGTCTGGATTGTGTTTCGTGACCGGGATTGGCTTAAGTATAAAGAAAAATATTTTCTTTATATAAAATCACGTTTTTTCATTTTTAATTAATAATTTTTACCTGCATTTACCTCCGATTACTTTATTGTCGGTCAGCACGCAACAAAGCGTGGATTTTAACACCTCGCACACGTGGCACGCTAAGAAAAAAACAAAATAAAATACTATCTTCGAAATTTTCACTTCGTAAAAACACTTCCTACAATCTCGATTTACTCGAAGCCTCTGCTTCTGAATTTCCTTGCTTCTAGATATTTTTTTACACACTGGACATGCTTTCAACCAGATGAGTCTGGATAGTGTTTCGCTACGGGTATTGACTTCGGTATAAAGAAAAATATTTTCTTTATTAAAAATCACGTTTTTTCATTTTTAATTAATATTTTTTACCTGCATTTACCACCGATTACTTTATTGTCGGTCAGCACGCAACAAGGCATGGATTTTAACACCATAAAATACTATCTTCGAAATTTTCACTTCGTAAAAACACTTCCTACAATCTCGATTTACTCGAAGCCTCTGCTTCTGAATTTCTTTGCTTCTAGATATTTTTTTACACACTGGACATGCTTTCAACCAGATGAGTCTGGATAGTGTTTCGCTACGGGTATTGACTTCGGTATAAAGAAAAATATTTTCTTTATATAGAAATCACGTTTTTCATTTTAATTAATAATTTTTATCTGCATTTACTTCCGATAACTTTATTGTCGGTCAGCACGCAACAAGGCACGGAATTTAACACCTCGAACGCTTGGCAAGCTCTGAAAAAATCAAAATAAAATACTAACTTCAAAATTTTCACTTCGTAAAAACACTACGTACAATCTTGATTTACTCGAAGCCTCTGCTTCTGTTTTTTTTTGCTTATAGGTAATTTATTACTTACTGGCCACGCCTTCAGCCAAATGAGCCTGGATAGTGTTTCGCTACCGGGATTGACTTCGGTATGTAGAAAAACATTTTCTTTATATAAAATCACGTTTTTTCATCTTAAATTCACAATTTTGTTCTGCTCTTACCTCCGATTACTTAATTGCCGGTCAGCACGCAACTAGCCGTGGCTTTTAATACCTCGCACACGTGTTACGCTCAGAAAAAAACAAAATAAAATACTATCTTTGAAATTTCATTTCGTAAAAACACTTCCTACAATCTCGATTTATTCGAAGCCTCTGCTTCTGAATTTCTTTGCTTCTAGATATTTTTTTACACACTGGACATGGTTTCAACCAGATGAGTCTGGATAGTGTTTCGCTATGGGTATTGACTTCGGTATAAAGAAAAATATTTTCTTTATTAAAAATCACGTTTTTTCATTTTAATTAATCATTTTTATCTGCATTTACTTCCGATAACTTTATTGTCGGTCAGCACGCAACAAGGCATAGATTTTAACACCTCGAACGCTTGGCAAGCACCGAAAATTCAAAATAAAATACTATCTTCGAAATTTTTACTTCGTAAAAACACTACTTACAATATCGATTCACTCGAAGCTTCTGCTTCTGAATTTCTTTGCTTCTAGATAATTTATTATTTACTGGCCACGCCTACAGCCAGATGAGTCTGAATTGTGTTTCGTGACCGGGATTGGCTTAAGTATAAAGAAAAATATTTTCTTTATATAAAATCACGTTTTTTCATTTTTAATTAATATTTTTTACCTGCATTTACCACCGATTACTTTATTGTCGGTCAGCACGCTACAAGGAATGGATTTTAAAACCTCGAACGCTTGGCAAGCACTGAAAGATCAAAATAAAATACTATCTTCAAAATTTTTACTTCGTAAAAACACTACTTACAATATCGATTTACTCGAAGCTTCTGCTTCTGAATTTCTTTGCTTCTAGATAATTTATTATTTACTGGCCAAGCCTACAGCCAGATGAGTCTGGTTTGTGTTTCGTGACCGGGATTGGCTTAAGTATGAAGAAAAATATTTTCTTTATATAAAATCACGTTTTTTCATTTTTAATTAATATTTTTTACCTGCATTTACCTCCGATTACTTTATTGTCGGTCAGCACGCAACAAAGCGTGGATTTTAACACCTCGCACACGTGGCACGCTCAGAAAAAAACAAAATAAAATACTATCTTCGAAATTTTCACTTCGTAAAAACACTTCCTACAATCTCGATTTACTCGAAGCCTATGCTTCTGAATTTCCTTGCTTCTAGATTTTTTTTTACACACTGGACATGCTTTCAACCAGATGAGTCTGGATAGTGTTTCGCTACGGGTATTGACTTCGGTATAAAGAAAAATATTTTCTTTATATAGAAATCACGTTTTTCATTTTAATTAAAAAATTTTATCTGCATTTACCTCCGATTACTTTATTGTCGGTCAGCACGCAACAAAGCGTGGATTTTAACACCTCGCACACGTGGCACGCTCAGAAAAAAACAAAATAAAATACTATCTTCGAAATTTTCACTTCGTAAAAACACTTCCTACAATCTCGATTTACTCGAAGCCTATGCTTCTGAATTTCCTTGCTTCTAGAATTTTTTTTACACACTGGACATGCTTTCAACCAGATGAGTCTGGATAGTGTTTCGCTACGGGTATTGACTTCGGTATAAAGAAAATTTTTTTCTTTATATAGAAATCACGTTTTTCATATTAATTAATAATTTTTATCTGCATTTACCTCCGATTACTTTATTGTCGGTCAGCACGCAACAAAGCGTGGATTTTAACACCTCGCACACGTGGCACGCTCAGAAATAAACAAAATAATATACTATCTTCGAAATTTTCACTTCGCAAAAACACTTCCTACAATCTCGATTTACTCGAAGCCTCTGCTTCTGAATTTCTTTGCTTCTAGATATTTTTTTACACACTGGACATGCTTTCAACCAGATGAGTCTGGATAGTGTTTCGCTACGGGTATTGACTTCGGTATAAAGAAAAATATTTTCTTTATATAGAAATCACGTTTTTCATTTTAATTAATAATTTTTATCTGCATTTACTTCCGATAACTTTATTGTCGGTCAGCACGCAACAAGGCACGGAATTTAACACCTCGAACGCTTGGCAAGCTCTGAAAAAATCAAAATAAAATACTAACTTCAAAATTTTCACTTCGTAAAAACACTACGTACAATCTCGATTTACTCGAAGCCTCTGCTTCTGTTTTTTTTTGCTTATAGGTAATTTATTACTTACTGGCCACGCCTTCAGCCAGATGAGCCTGGATAGTGTTTCGCTACCGGGATTGACTTCGGTATGTAGAAAAACATTTTCTTTATATAAAATCGAGTTTTTTCATCTTAAATTCACAATTTTGTTCTGCTCTTACCTCCGATTACTTAATTGCCGATCAGCACGCAACAAGCCGTGGCTTTTAATACCTCGCACACGTGTTACGCTCAGAAAAAAACAAAATAAAATACTATCTTTGAAATTTTCATTTCGTAAAAACACTTCCTACAATCTCGATTTATTCGAAGCCTCTGCTTCTGAATTTCTTTGCTTCTAGATATTTTTTTACACACTGGACATGGTTTCAACCAGATCAGTCTGGATAGTGTTTCGCTACGGGTATTGACTTCGGTATAAAGAAAAATATTTTCTTTATTAAAAATCACGTTTTTTCATTTTAATTAATCATTTTTATCTGCATTTACTTCCGATAACTTTATTGTCGGTCAGCACGCAACAAGGCATAGATTTGAACACCTCGAACGCTTGGCAAGCACTGAAAATTCAAAATAAAATACTATCTTCAAAATTTTTACTTCGTAAAAACACTACTTACAATATCGATTCACTCGAAGCTTCTGCTTCTGAATTTCTTTGCTTCTAGATAATTTATTATTTACTGGCCACGCCTACAGCCAGATGAGTCTGGATTGTGTTTCGTGACCGGGATTGGCTTAAGTATAAAGAAAAATATTTTCTTTATATAAAATCACGTTTTTTCATTTTTAATTAATATTTTTTACCTGCATTTACCTCCGATTACTTTATTGTCGGTCAGCACGCAACAAAGCGTGGATTTTAACACCTCGCACACGTGGCACGCTAAGAAAAAAACAAAATAAAATACTATCTTCGAAATTTTCACTTCGTAAAAACACTTCCTACAATCTCGATTTACTCGAAGCCTCTGCTTCTGAATTTCCTTGCTTCTAGATATTTTTTTACACACTGGACATGCTTTCAACCAGATGAGTCTGGATAGTGTTTCGCTACGGGTATTGACTTCGGTATAAAGAAAAATATTTTCTTTATTAAAAATCACGTTTTTTCATTTTTAATTAATATTTTTTACCTGCATTTACCACCGATTACTTTATTGTCGGTCAGCACGCAACAAGGCATGGATTTTAACACCATAAAATACTATCTTCGAAATTTTCACTTCGTAAAAACACTTCCTACAATCTCGATTTACTCGAAGCCTCTGCTTCTGAATTTCTTTGCTTCTAGATATTTTTTTACACACTGGACATGCTTTCAACCAGATGAGTCTGGATAGTGTTTCGCTACGGGTATTGACTTCGGTATAAAGAAAAATATTTTCTTTATATAGAAATCACGTTTTTCATTTTAATTAATAATTTTTATCTGCATTTACTTCCGATAACTTTATTGTCAGTCAGCACGCAACAAGGCACGGAATTTAACACCTCGAACGCTTGGCAAGCTCTGAAAAAATCAAAATAAAATACTAACTTCAAAATTTTCACTTCGTAAAAACACTACGTACAATCTCGATTTACTCGAAGCCTCTGCTTCTGTTTTTTTTTGCTTATAGGTAATTTATTACTTACTGGCCACGCCTTCAGCCAGATGAGCCTGGATAGTGTTTCGCTACCGGGATTGACTTCGGTATGTAGAAAAACCTTTTCTTTATATAAAATCACGTTTTTTCATCTTAAATTCACAATTTTGTTCTGCTCTTACCTCCGATTACTTAATTGCCGGTCAGCACGCAACTAGCCGTGGCTTTTAATACCTCGCACACGTGTTACGCTCAGAAAAAAACAAAATAAAATACTATCTTCGAAATTTTCATTTCGTAAAAACACTTCCTACAATCTCGATTTATTCGAAGCCTCTGCTTCTGAATTTCTTTGCTTCTAGATATTTTTTTACACACTGGACATGGTTTCAACCAGATGAGTCTGGATAGTGTTTCGCTACGGGTATTGACTTCGGTATAAAGAAAAATATTTTCTTTATTAAAAATCACGTTTTTTCATTTTAATTAATCATTTTTATCTGCATTTACTTCCGATAACTTTATTGTCGGTCAGCACGCAACAAGGCATGGATTTTAACACCATAAAATACTATCTTCGAAATTTTCACTTCGTAAAAACACTTCCTAAAATCTCAATTTACTCGAAGCCTCTGCTTCTGAATTTCTTTGCTTCTAGATTATTTATTATTTACTGGCCACGCCTTCAGCCAGATGAGCCTGGATTGTGTTTCGTGACCGGGATTGGCTTAATTATGAAGAAAAATATTTTCTTTATGTAAAATCACGTTTTTTCATTTTTGATTAATATTTTTTACCTGCATTTACCTCCGATTACTTTACTGTCGGTCAGCACGCAACAAAGCGTGAATTTTAACACCTCGCATACGTGGCACGCTCAGAAATAAACAAAATAATATACTATCTTCGAAATTTTCACTTCGTAAAAACACTTCCTACAATCTCGATTTACTCGAAGCCTCTGCTTCTGAATTTCTTTGCTTCTAGATATTTTTTTACACACTGGACATGCTTTCAACCAGATGAGTCTGGATAGTGTTTCGCTACGGGTATTGACTTCGGTATAAAGAAAAATATTTTCTTTATATAGAAATCACGTTTTTCATTTTAATTAATAATTTTTATCTGCATTTACTTCCGATAACTTTATTGTCGGTCAGCACGCAACAAGGCACGGAATTTAACACCTCGAACGCTTGGCAAGCTCTGAAAAAATCAAAATAAAATACTAACTTCAAAATTTTCACTTCGTAAAAACACTACGTACAATCTCGATTTACTCGAAGCCTCTGCTTCTGTTTTTTTTTGCTTATAGGTAATTTATTACTTACTGGCCACGCCTTCAGCCAGATGAGCCTGGATAGTGTTTCGCTACCGGGATTGACTTCGGTATGTAGAAAAACATTTTCTTTATATAAAATCACGTTTTTTCATCTTAAATTCACAATTTTGTTCTGCTCTTACCTCCGATTACTTAATTGCCGGTCAGCACGCAACTAGCCGTGGCTTTGAATACCTCGCACACGTGTTACGCTCAGAAAAAAACAAAATAAAATACAATCTTTGAAATTTTCATTTCGTAAAAACACTTCCTACAATCTCGATTTATTCGAAGCCTCTGCTTCTGAATTTCTTTGCTTCTAGATATTTTTTTACACACTGGACATGGTTTCAACCAGATGAGTCTGGATAGTGTTTCGCTACGGGTATTGACTTCGGTATAAAGAAAAATATTTTCTTTATTAAAAATCACGTTTTTTCATTTTAATAAATCATTTTTATCTGCATTTACTTCCGATAACTTTATTGTCGGTCAGCACGCAACAAGGCATAGATTTTAACACCTCGAACGCTTGGCAAGCACTGAAAATTCAAAATAAAATACTATCTTCAAAATTTTTACTTCGTAAAAACACTACTCACAATATCGATTCACTCGAAGCTTCTGCCTCTGAATTTCTTTGCTTCTAGATAATTTATTATTTATTGGCCACGCCTACAGCCAGATGAGTCTGGATTGTGTTTCGTGACCGGGATTGGCTTAAATATAAAGAAAAATATTTTCTTTATATAAAATCACGTTTTTTCATTTTTAATTAATATTTTTTACCTGCATTTATCACCGATTACTTTATTGTCGGTCAGCACGCAACAAGGAATGGATTTTAAAACCTCGAACGCTTGGCAAGCACTGAAAGTTCAAAATAAAATACTATCTTCAAAATTTTTACTTCGTAAAAACACTACTTACAATATCGATTTACTCGAAGCTTCTGCTTCTGAATTTCTTTGCTTCTAGATAATTTATTATTTACTGGCCACGCCTACAGCCAGATGAGTCTGGATTGTGTTTCGTGACCGGGATTGGCTTAAGTATGACGAAAAATATTTTCTTTATATAAAATCACGTTTTTTCATTTTTAATTAATATTTTTTACCTGCATTTACCTCCGATTACTCTATTGTCGGTCAGCACGCAATAAAGCGTGGATTTTAACACCTCGCACACGTGGCACGCTCAGAAAAAAACAAAATAAAATACTATCTTCGAAATTTTCACTTCGTAAAAACACTTCCTACAATCTCGATTTACTCGAAGCCTATGCTTCTGAATTTCCTTGCTTCTAGAATTTTTTTTACACACTGGACATGCTTTCAACCAGATGAGTCAGGATAGTGTTTCGCTACGGGTATTTACTTCGGTATAAAGAAAAATATTTTCTTTATATAAAATCACGTTTTTTCATTTTTAATTAATATTTTTTACCTGCATTTACCTCCGATTACTTTATTGTCGGTCAGCACGCAACAAAGCGTGGATTTTAACACCTCGCACACGTGGCACGCTCAGAAAAAAACAAAATAATATACTATCTTCGAAATTTTCACTTCGTAAAAACACTTCCTACAATCTCGATTTACTCGAAGCCTCTGCTTCTGAATTTCTTTGCTTCTAGATATTTTTTTACACACTGGACATGCTTTCAACCAGATGAGTCTGGATAGTGTTTCGCTACGGGTATTGACTTCGGTATAAAGAAAAATATTTTCTTTATTAAAAATCACGTTTTTTCATTTTAATTAATCATTTTTATCTGCATTTACTTCCGATAACTTTATTGTCGGTCAGCACGCAACAAGGCATAGATTTAAACACCTCGAACGCTTGGCAAGCACTGAAAATTCAAAATAAAATACTATCTTCAAAATTTTTACTTCGTAAAAACACTACTTACAATATCGATTCACTCGAAGCTTCTGCTTCTGAATTTCTTTGCTTCTAGATAATTTATTATTTACTGGCCACGCCTACAGCCAGATGAGTCTGGATTGTGTTTCGTGACCGGGATTGGCTTAAGTATAAAGAAAAATATTTTCTTTATATAAAATCACGTTTTTTCATTTTTAATTAATATTTTTTACCTGCATTTACCACCGATTACTTTATTGTCGGTCAGCACGCAACAAGGAATGGATTTTAAAACCTCGAACGCTTGGCAAGCACTGAAAGTTCAAAATAAAATACTATCTTCAAAATTTTTACTTCGTAAAAACACTACTTACAATATCGATTTACTCGAAGCTCCTGCTTCTGAATTTCTTTGCTTCTAGATAATTTATTATTTACTGGCCACGCCTACAGCCAGATGAGTCTGGATTGTGTTTCGTGACCGGGATTGGCTTAAGTATGAAGAAAAATATTTTCTTTATATAAAATCAGGTTTTTTCATTTTTAATTAATATTTTTTACCTGCATTTACCTCCGATTACTTTATTGTCGGTCAGCACGCAACAAAGCGAGGATTTTAACACCTTGCACACGTGGCACGCTCAGAAATAAACAAAATAATATACTATCTTCGAAATTTTCACTTCGTAAAAACACTTCCTACAATCTCGATTTACTCGAAGCCTCTGCTTCTGAATTTCTTTGCTTCTAGATATTTTTTTACACACTGGACATGCTTTCAACCAGATGAGTCTGGATAGTGTTTCGCTACGGGTATTGACTTCGGTATAAAGAAAAATATTTTCTTTATATAGAAATAACGTTTTTCATTTTAATTAAAAAATTTTATCTGCATTTACTTCCGATAACTTTATTGTCGGTCAGCACGCAACAAGGCACGGAATTTAACACCTCGAACGCTTGGCAAGCTCTGAAAAAATCAAAATAAAATACTAACTTCAAAATTTTCACTTCGTAAAAACACTACGTACAATCTCGATTTACTCGAAGCCTCTGCTTCTGTTTTTTTTTGCTTATAGGTAATTTATTACTTACTGGCCACGCCTTCAGCCAGATGAGCCTGGATAGTGTTTCGCTACCGGGATTGACTTCGGTATGTAGAAAAACATTTTCTTTATATAAAATCACGTTTTTTCATCTTAAATTCACAATTTTGTTCTGCTCTTACCTCCGATTACTTAATTGCCAGTCAGCACGCAACTAGCCGTGGCTTTTAATACCTCGCACACGTGTTACGCTCAGAAAAAAACAAAATAAAATACTATCTTTGAAATTTTCATTTCGTAAAAACACTTCCTACAATCTCGATTTATTCGAAGCCTCTGCTTCTGAATTTCTTTGCTTCTAGATAATTTTTTACACACTGGACATGGTTTCAACCAGATGAGTCTGGATAGTGTTTCGCTACGGGTATTGACTTCGGTATAAAGAAAAATTTTTTCTTTATTAAAAATCACGTTTTTTCATTTTAATTAATCATTTTTATCTGCATTTACTTCCGATAACTTTATTGTCGGTCAGCACGCAACAAGGCATAGATTTAAACACCTCGAACGCTTGGCAAGCACTGAAAATTCAAAATAAAATACTATCTTCAAAATTTTTACTTCGTAAAAACACTACTTACAATATCGATTCACTCGAAGCTTCTGCTTCTGAATTTCTTTGCTTCTAGATAATGTATTATTTACTGGCCACGCCTACAGCCAGATGAGTCTGGATTGTGTTTCGTGACCGGGATTGGCTTAAGTATAAAGAAAAATATTTTCTTTATATAAAATCACGTTTTTTCATTTTTAATTAATATTTTTTACCTGCATTTACCACCGATTACTTTATTGTCGGTCAGCACGCAACAAGGAATGGATTTTAAAACCTCGAACGCTTGGCAAGCACAGAAAGTTCAAAATAAAATACTATCTTCAAAATTTTTACTTCGTAAAAACACTACTTACAATATCGATTTACTCGAAGCTTCTGCTTCTGAATTTCTTTGCTTCTAGATAATTTATTATTTACTGGCCACGCCTACAGCCAGATGAGTCTGGATTGTGTTTCGTGACCGGGATTGGCTTAAGTATGAAAAAAAATATTTTCTTTATATAAAATCACGTTTTTTCATTTTTAATTAATATTTTTTACCTGCATTTACCTCCGATTACTTTATTGTCGGTCAGCACGCAACAAGGCGTGGATTTTAACACCTCGCACACGTGGCACGCTCAGAAATAAACAAAATAATATACTATCTTCGAAATTTCACTTCGTAAAAACACTTCCTACAATCTCGATTTACTCGAAGCCTCTGCTTCTGAATTTCTTTGCTTCTAGATATTTTTTACACACTGGACATGCTTTCAACCAGATGAGTCTGGATAGTGTTTCGCTACGGGTATTGACTTCGGTATAAAGAAAAATATTTTCTTTATATAGAAATCACGTTTTTCATTTTAATTAATAATTTTTATCTGCATTTACTTCCGATAACATTATTGTCGGTCAGCACGCAACAAGGCACGGAATTTAACACCTCGAATGCTTGGCAAGCTCTGAAAAAATCAAAATAAAATACTAACTTCAAAATTTTCACTTCGTAAAAACACTACGTACAATCTCGATTTACTCGAAGCCTCTGCTTCTGTTTTTTTTTGCTTATAGGTAATTTATTACTTACTGGCCACGCCTTCAGCCAAATGAGCCTGGATAGTGTTTCGCTACCGGGATTGACTTCGGTATGTAGAAAAACATTTTCTTTATATAAAATCACGTTTTTTCATCTTAAATTCTCAATTTTGTTCTGCTCTTACCTCCGATTACTTAATTGCCGGTCAGCACGCAACTAGCCGTGGCTTTTAATACCTCGCACACGTATTACGCTCAGAAAAAAACAAAATAAAATACTATCTTTGAAATTTTCATTTCGTAAAAACACTTCCTACAATCTCGATTTATTCGAAGCCTCTGCTTCTGAATTTCTTTGCTTCTAGATATTTTTTTACACACTGGACATGGTTTCAACCAGATGAGTCTGGATAGTGTTTCGCTATGGGTATTGACTTCGGTATAAAGAAAAATATTTTCTTTATTAAAAATCACGTTTTTTCATTTTAATTAATCATTTTTATCTGCATTTACTTCCGATAACTTTATTGTCGGTCAGCACGCAACAAGGCATAGATTTTAACACCTCGAACGCTTGGCAAGCACCGAAAATTCAAAATAAAATACTATCTTCGAAATTTTTACTTCGTAAAAACACTACTTACAATATCGATTCACTCGAAGCTTCTGCTTCTGAATTTCTTTGCTTCTAGATAATTTATTATTTACTGGCCACGCCTACAGCCAGATGAGTCTGAATTGTGTTTCGTGACCGGGATTGGCTTAAGTATAAAGAAAAATATTTTCTTTATATAAAATCACGTTTTTTCATTTTTAATTAATATTTTTTATCTGCATTTACCACCGATTACTTTATTGTCGGTCAGCACGCAACAAGGAATGGATTTTAAAACCTCGAACGCTTGGCAAGCACTGAAAGTTCAAAATAAAATACTATCTTCAAAATTTTTACTTCGTAAAAACACTACTTACAATATCGATTTACTCGAAGCTTCTGCTTCTGAATATCTTTGCTTCTAGATAATTTATTATTTACTGGCCAAGCCTACAGCCAGATGAGTCTGGATTGTGTTTCGTGACCGGGATTGGCTTAAGTATGAAGAAAAATATTTTCTTTATATAAAATCACGTTTTTTCATTTTTAATTAATATTTTTTACCTGCATTTACCTCCGATTACTTTATTGTCGGTCAGCACGCAACAAAGCGTGGATTTTAACACCTCGCATACGTGGCACGCTCAGAAAAAAACAAAATAAAATACTATCTTCGAAATTTTCACTTCGTAAAAACACTTCCTACAATCTCGATTTACTCGAAGCCTATGCTTCTGAATTTCCTTGCTTCTAGAATTTTTTTTACACACTGGACATGCTTTCAACCAGATGAGTCTGGATAGTGTTTCGCTATGGGTATTGACTTCGGTATAAAGAAAAATATTTTCTTTATATAGAAATCACGTTTTTCATTTTAATTAATAATTTTTATCTGCATTTACCTCCGATTACTTTATTGTCGGTCAGCACGCAACAAAGCGTGGATTTTAACACCTCGCACACGTGGCACGCTCAGAAATAAACAAAATAATATACTATCTTCGAAATTTTCACTTCGTAAAAACACTTCCTACAATCTCGATTTACTCGAAGCCTCTGCTTCTGAATTTCTTTGCTTCTAGATATTTTTTTACACACTGGACATGCTTTCAACCAGATGAGTCTGGATAGTGTTTCGCTACGGGTATTGACTTCGGTATAAAGAAAAATATTTTCTTTATATAGAAATCACGTTTTTCATTTTAATTAATAATTTTTATCTGCATTTACTTCCGATAACTTTATTGTCGGTCAGCACGCAACAAGGCACGGAATTTAACACCTCGAACGCTTGGCAAGCTCTGAAAAAATCAAAATAAAATACTAACTTCAAAATTTTCACTTCGTAAAAACACTACGTACAATCTCGATTTACTCGAAGCCTCTGCTTCTGTTTTTTTTTGCTTATAGGTAATTTATTACTTACTGGCCACGCCTTCAGCCAGATGAGCCTGGATAGTGTTTCGCTACCGGGATTGACTTCGGTATGTAGAAAAACATTTTCTTTATATAAAATCGAGTTTTTTCATCTTAAATTCACAATTTTGTTCTGCTCTTACCTCCGATTACTTAATTGCCGATCAGCACGCAACTAGCCGTGGCTTTTAATACCTCGCACACGTGTTACGCTCAGAAAAAAACAAAATAAAATACTATCTTCGAAATTTTCATTTCGTAAAAACACTTCCTACAATCTCGATTTATTCGAAGCCTCTGCTTCTGAATTTCTTTGCTTCTAGATATTTTTTTACACACTGGACATGGTTTCAACCAGATGAGTCTGGATAGTGTTTCGCTACGGGTATTGACTTCGGTATAAAGAAAAATATTTTCTTTATTAAAAATCACGTTTTTTCATTTTAATTAATCATTTTTATCTGCATTTACTTCCGATAACTTTATTGTCGGTCAGCACGCAACAAGGCATAGATTTTAACACCTCGAACGCTTGGCAAGCACTGAAAATTCAAAATAAAATACTATCTTCAAAATTTTTACTTCGTAAAAACACTACATACAATATCGATTCACTCGAAGCTTCTGCTTCTGAATTTCTTTGCTTCTAGATAATTTATTATTTACTGGCCACGCCTACAGCCAGATGAGTCTGGATTGTGTTTCGTGACCGGGATTGGCTTAAGTATAAAGAAAAATATTTTCTTTATATAAAATCACGTTTTTTCATTTTTAATTAATATTTTTTACCTGCATTTACCTCCGATTACTTTATTGTCGGTCAGCACGCAACAAAGCGTGGATTTTAACACCTCGCACACGTGGCACGCTAAGAAAAAAACAAAATAAAATACTATCTTCGAAATTTTCACTTCGTAAAAACACTTCCTACAATCTCGATTTACTCGAAGCCTCTGCTTCTGAATTTCCTTGCTTCTAGAATTTTTTTTACACACTGGACATGCTTTCAACCAGATGAGTCTGGATAGTGTTTCGCTACGGGTATTGACTTCGGTATAAAGAAAAATATTTTCTTTATTAAAAATCACGTTTTTTCATTTTAATTAATCATTTTTATCTGCATTTACTTCCGATAACTTTATTGTCGGTCAGCACGCAACAAGGCATGGATTTTAACACCTCGAACACTTGTCAAGCACTGAAAATTCAAAATAAAATACTATCTTCAAAATTTTTACTTCGTAAAAACACTACATACAACATCGATTTACTCGAAGCTTCTGCTTCTGAATTTCTTTGCTTCTAGATAATTTATTATTTACTGGCCACGCCTACAGCCAGATGAGTCTGGATTGTGTTTCGTAACCGGGATTGGCTTAAGTATGAAGAAAAATATTTTCTTTATTAAAAATCACGTTTTTTCATTTTAATTAATCATTTTTATCTGCATTTACTTCCGATAACTTTATTGTCGGTCAGCACGCAACAAGGCATAGATTTTAACACCTCGAACGCTTGGCAAGCACTGAAAATTCAAAATAAAATACTATCTTCAAAATTTTTACTTCGTAAAAACACTACTTACAATATCGATTCACTCGAAGCTTCTGCTTCTGAATTTCTTTGCTTCTAGATAATTTATTATTTACTGGCCACGCCTACAGCCAGATGAGTCTGGATTGTGTTTCGTGACCGGGATTGGCTTAAGTATAAAGAAAAATATTTTCTTTATATAAAATCACGTTTTTTCATTTTTAATTAATATTTTTTACCTGCATTTACCTCCGATTACTTTATTGTCGGTCAGCACGCAACAAAGCGTGGATTTTAACACCTCGCACACGTGGCACGCTAAGAAAAAAACAAAATAAAATACTATCTTCGAAATTTTCACTTCGTAAAAACACTTCCTACAATCTCGATTTACTCGAAGCCTCTGCTTCTGAATTTCCTTGCTTCTAGATATTTTTTTACACACTGGACATGCTTTCAACCAGATGAGTCTGGATAGTGTTTCGCTACGGGTATTGACTTCGGTATAAAGAAAAATATTTTCTTTATTAAAAATCACGTTTTTTCATTTTTAATTAATATTTTTTACCTGCATTTACCACCGATTACTTTATTGTCGGTCAGCACGCAACAAGGCATAGATTTTAACACCATAAAATACTATCTTCGAAATTTTCACTTCGTAAAAACACTTCCTACAATCTCGATTTACTCGAAGCCTCTGCTTCTGAATTTCTTTGCTTCTAGATATTTTTTTACACACTGGACATGCTTTCAACCAGATGAGTCTGGATAGTGTTTCGCTACGGGTATTGACTTCGGTATACAGAAAAATATTTTCTTTATATAGAAATCACGTTTTTCATTTTAATTAATAATTTTTATCTGCATTTACTTCCGATAACTTTATTGTCAGTCAGCACGCAACAAGGCACGGAATTTAACACCTCGAACGCTTGGCAAGCTCTGAAAAAATCAAAATAAAATACTAACTTCAAAATTTTCACTTCGTAAAAACACTACGTACAATCTCGATTTACTCGAAGCCTCTGCTTCTGTTTTTTTTTGCTTATAGGTAATTTATTACTTACTGGCCACGCCTTCAGCCAGATGAGCCTGGATAGTGTTTCGCTACCGGGATTGACTTCGGTATGTAGAAAAACATTTTCTTTATATAAAATCACGTTTTTTCATCTTAAATTCACAATTTTGTTCTGCTCTTACCTCCGATTACTTAATTGCCGATCAGCACGCAACTAGCCGTGGCTTTTAATACCTCGCACACGTGTTACGCTCAGAAAAAAACAAAATAAAATACTATCTTTGAAATTTTCATTTCGTAAAAACACTTCCTACAATCTCGATTTATTCGAAGCCTCTGCTTCTGAATTTCTTTGCTTCTAGATATTTTTTTACACACTGGACATGGTTTCAACCAGATCAGTCTGGATAGTGTTTCGCTACGGGTATTGACTTCGGTATAAAGAAAAATATTTTCTTTATTAAAAATCACGTTTTTTCATTTTAATAAATCATTTTTATCTGCATTTACTTCCGATAACTTTATTGTCGGTCAGCACGCAACAAGGCATAGATTTTAACACCTCGAACGCTTGGCAAGCACTGAAAATTCAAAATAAAATACTATCTTCAAAATTTTTACTTCGTAAAAACACTACTCACAATGTCGATTCACTCGAAGCTTCTGCCTCTGAATTCCTTTGCTTCTAGATAATTTATTATTTATTGGCCACGCCTACAGCCAGATGAGTCTGGATTGTGTTTCGTGACCGGGATTGGCTTAAATATAAAGAAAAATATTTTCTTTATATAAAATCACGTTTTTTCATTTTTAATTAATATTTTTTACCTGCATTTATCACCGATTACTTTATTGTCGGTCAGCACGCAACAAGGAATGGATTTTAAAACCTCGAACGCTTGGCAAGCACTGAAAGTTCAAAATAAAATACTATCTTCAAAATTTTTACTTCGTAAAAACACTACTTACAATATCGATTTACTCGAAGCTTCTGCTTCTGAATTTCTTTGCTTCTAGATAATTTATTATTTACTGGCCACGCCTACAGCCAGATGAGTCTGGATTGTGTTTCGTGACCGGGATTGGCTTAAGTATGACGAAAAATATTTTCTTTATATAAAATCACGTTTTTTCATTTTTAATTAATATTTTTTACCTGCATTTACCTCCGATTACTCTATTGTCGGTCAGCACGCAACAAAGCGTGGATTTTAACACCTCGCACACGTGGCACGCTCAGAAAAAAACAAAATAAAATACTATCTTCGAAATTTTCACTTCGTAAAAACACTTCCTACAATCTCGATTTACTCGAAGCCTATGCTTCTGAATTTCCTTGCTTCTAGAATTTTTTTTACACACTGGACATGCTTTCAACCAGATGAGTCAGGATAGTGTTTCGCTACGGGTATTGACTTCGGTATAAAGAAAAATATTTTCTTTATATAAAATCACGTTTTTTCATTTTTAATTAATATTTTTTACCTGCATTTACCTCCGATTACTTTATTGTCGGTCAGCACGCAACAAAGCGTGGATTTTAACACCTCGCACACGTGGCACGCTAAGAAAAAAACAAAATAAAATACTATCTTCGAAATTTTCACTTCGTAAAAACACTTCCTACAATCTCGATTTACTCGAAGCCTCTGCTTCTGAATTTCCTTGCTTCTAGATATTTTTTTACACACTGGAGATGCTTTCAACCAGATGAGTCTGGATAGTGTTTCGCTATGGGTATTGACTTCGGTATAAAGAAAAATATTTTCTTTATATAGAAATCACGTTTTTCATTTTAATTAATATTTTTTACCTGCATTTACCTCCGATTACTCTATTGTCGGTCAGCACGCAACAAAGCGTGGATTTTAACACCTCGCACACGTGGCACGCTAAGAAAAAAACAAAATAAAATACTATCTTCGAAATTTTCACTTCGTAAAAACACTTCCTACAATCTCGATTTACTCGAAGCCTCTGCTTCTGAATTTCCTTGCTTCTAGATATTTTTTTACACACTGGACATGCTTTCAACCAGATGAGTCTGGATAGTGTTTCGCTACGGGTATTGACTTCGGTATAAAGAAAAATATTTTCTTTATTAAAAATCACGTTTTTTCATTTTTAATTAATATTTTTTACCTGCATTTACCACCGATTACTTTATTGTCGGTCAGCACGCAACAAGGCATGGATTTTAACACCATAAAATACTATCTTCGAAATTTTCACTTCGTAAAAACACTTCCTACAATCTCGATTTACTCGAAGCCTCTGCTTCTGAATTTCTTTGCTTCTAGATATTTTTTTACACACTGGACATGCTTTCATTCAGATGAGTCTGGATAGTGTTTCGCTACGGGTATTGACTTCGGTATAAAGAAAAATATTTTCTTTATATAGAAATCACGTTTTTGATTTTAATTAATAATTTTTATCTGCATTTACTTCCGATAACTTTATTGTCAGTCAGCACGCAACAAGGCACGGAATTTAACACCTCGAACGCTTGGCAAGCTCTGAAAAAATCAAAATAAAATACTAACTTCAAAATTTTCACTTCGTAAAAACACTACGTACAATCTCGATTTACTCGAAGCCTCTGCTTCTGTTTTTTTTTGCTTATAGGTAATTTATTACTTACTGGCCACGCCTTCAGCCAGATGAGCCTGGATAGTGTTTCGCTACCGGGATTGACTTCGGTATGTAGAAAAACATTTTCTTTATATAAAATCACGTTTTTTCATCTTAAATTCACAATTTTGTTCTGCTCTTACCTCCGATTACTTAATTGCCGGTCAGCACGCAACTAGCCGTGGCTTTTAATACCTCGCACACGTGTTACGCTCAGAAAAAAACAAAATAAAATACTATCTTCGAAATTTTCATTTCGTAAAAACACTTCCTACAATCTCGATTTACTCGAAGCCTCTGCTTCTGAATTTCCTTGCTTCTAGAATTTTTTTTACACACTGGACATGCTTTCAACCAGATGAGTCTGGATAGTGTTTCGCTACGGGTATTGACTTCGGTATAAAGAAAAATATTTTCTTTATTAAAAATCACGTTTTTTCATTTTAATTAATCATTTTTATCTGCATTTACTTCCGATAACTTTATTGTCGGTCAGCACGCAACAAGGCATGGATTTTAACACCTCGAACACTTGTCAAGCACTGAAAATTCAAAATAAAATACTATCTTCAAAATTTTTACTTCGTAAAAACACTACATACAACATCGATTTACTCGAAGCTTCTGCTTCTGAATTTCTTTGCTTCTAGATAATTTATTATTTACTGGCCACGCCTACAGCCAGATGAGTTTGGATTGTGTTTCGTAACCGGGATTGGCTTAAGTATGAAGAAAAATATTTTCTTTATTAAAAATCACGTTTTTTCATTTTAATTAATCATTTTTATCTGCATTTACTTCCGATAACTTTATTGTCGGTCAGCACGCAACAAGGCATAGATTTTAACACCTCGAACGCTTGGCAAGCACTGAAAATTCAAAATAAAATACTATCTTCAAAATTTTTACTTCGTAAAAACACTACTTACAATATCGATTCACTCGAAGCTTCTGCTTCTGAATTTCTTTGCTTCTAGATAATTTATTATTTACTGGCCACGCCTACAGCCAGATGAGTCTGGATTGTGTTTCGTGACCGGGATTGGCTTAAGTATAAAGAAAAATATTTTCTTTATATAAAATCACGTTTTTTCATTTTTAATTAATATTTTTTACCTGCATTTACCTCCGATTACTTTATTGTCGGTCAGCACGCAACAAAGCGTGGATTTTAACACCTCGCACACGTGGCACGCTAAGAAAAAAACAAAATAAAATACTATCTTCGAAATTTTCACTTCGTAAAAACACTTCCTACAATCTCGATTTACTCGAAGCCTCTGCTTCTGAATTTCCTTGCTTCTAGATATTTTTTTACACACTGGACATGCTTTCAACCAGATGAGTCTGGATAGTGTTTCGCTACGGGTATTGACTTCGGTATAAAGAAAAATATTTTCTTTATTAAAAATCACGTTTTTTCATTTTTAATTAATATTTTTTACCTGCATTTACCACCGATTACTTTATTGTCGGTCAGCACGCAACAAGGCATGGATTTTAACACCATAAAATACTATCTTCGAAATTTTCACTTCGTAAAAACACTTCCTACAATCTCGATTTACTCGAAGCCTCTGCTTCTGAATTTCTTTGCTTCTAGATATTTTTTTACACACTGGACATGCTTTCAACCAGATGAGTCTGGATAGTGTTTCGCTACGGGTATTGACTTCGGTATACAGAAAAATATTTTCTTTATATAGAAATCACGTTTTTCATTTTAATTAATAATTTTTATCTGCATTTACTTCCGATAACTTTATTGTCAGTCAGCACGCAACAAGGCACGGAATTTAACACCTCGAACGCTTGGCAAGCTCTGAAAAAATCAAAATAAAATACTAACTTCAAAATTTTCACTTCGTAAAAACACTACGTACAATCTCGATTTACTCGAAGCCTCTGCTTCTGTTTTTTTTTGCTTATAGGTAATTTATTACTTACTGGCCACGCCTTCAGCCAGATGAGCCTGGATAGTGTTTCGCTACCGGGATTGACTTCGGTATGTAGAAAAACATTTTCTTTATATAAAATCACGTTTTTTCATCTTAAATTCACAATTTTGTTCTGCTCTTACCTCCGATTACTTAATTGCCGATCAGCACGCAACTAGCCGTGGCTTTTAATACCTCGCACACGTGTTACGCTCAGAAAAAAACAAAATAAAATACTATCTTTGAAATTTTCATTTCGTAAAAACACTTCCTACAATCTCGATTTATTCGAAGCCTCTGCTTCTGAATTTCTTTGCTTCTAGATATTTTTTTACACACTGGACATGGTTTCAACCAGATCAGTCTGGATAGTGTTTCGCTACGGGTATTGACTTCGGTATAAAGAAAAATATTTTCTTTATTAAAAATCACGTTTTTTCATTTTAATAAATCATTTTTATCTGCATTTACTTCCGATAACTTTATTGTCGGTCAGCACGCAACAAGGCATAGATTTTAACACCTCGAACGCTTGGCAAGCACTGAAAATTCAAAATAAAATACTATCTTCAAAATTTTTACTTCGTAAAAACACTACTCACAATATCGATTCACTCGAAGCTTCTGCCTCTGAATTTCTTTGCTTCTAGATAATTTATTATTTATTGGCCACGCCTACAGCCAGATGAGTCTGGATTGTGTTTCGTGACCGGGATTGGCTTAAATATAAAGAAAAATATTTTCTTTATATAAAATCACGTTTTTTCATTTTTAATTAATATTTTTTACCTGCATTTATCACCGATTACTTTATTGTCGGTCAGCACGCAACAAGGAATGGATTTTAAAACCTCGAACGCTTGGTAAGCACTGAAAGTTCAAAATAAAATACTATCTTCAAAATTTTTACTTCGTAAAAACACTACTTACAATATCGATTTACTCGAAGCTTCTGCTTCTGAATTTCTTTGCTTCTAGATAATTTATTATTTACTGGCCACGCCTACAGCCAGATGAGTCTGGATTGTGTTTCGTGACCGGGATTGGCTTAAGTATGACGAAAAATATTTTCTTTATATAAAATCACGTTTTTTCATTTTTAATTAATATTTTTTACCTGCATTTACCTCCGATAACTTTATTGTCGGTCAGCACGCAACAAGGCACGGAATTTAACACCTCGAACGCTTGGCAAGCTCTGAAAAAATCAAAATAAAATACTAACTTCAAAATTTTCACTTCGTAAAAACACTACGTACAATCTCGATTTACTCGAAGCCTCTGCTTCTGTTTTTTTTTGCTTATAGGTAATTTATTACTTACTGGCCACGCCTTCAGCCAGATGAGCCTGGATAGTGTTTCGCTACCGGGATTGACTTCGGTATGTAGAAAAACATTTTCTTTATATAAAATCGAGTTTTTTCATCTTAAATTCACAATTTTGTTCTGCTCTTACCTCCGATTACTTAATTGCCGATCAGCACGCAACTAGCCGTGGCTTTTAATACCTCGCACACGTGTTACGCTCAGAAAAAAACAAAATAAAATACTATCTTTGAAATTTTCATTTCGTAAAAACACTTCCTACAATCTCGATTTATTCGAAGCCTCTGCTTCTGAATTTCTTTGCTTCTAGATATTTTTTTACACACTGGACATGGTTTCAACCAGATGAGTCTGGATAGTGTTTCGCTACGGGTATTGACTTCGGTATAAAGAAAAATATTTTCTTTATTAAAAATCACGTTTTTTCATTTTAATTAATCATTTTTATCTGCATTTACTTCCGATAACTTTATTGTCGGTCAGCACGCAACAAGGCATAGATTTTAACACCTCGAACGCTTGGCAAGCACTGAAAATTCAAAATAAAATACTATCTTCAAAATTTTTACTTCGTAAAAACACTACATACAATATCGATTCACTCGAAGCTTCTGCTTCTGAATTTCTTTGCTTCTAGATAATTTATTATTTACTGGCCACGCCTACAGCCAGATGAGTCTGGATTGTGTTTCGTGACCGGGATTGGCTTAAGTATAAAGAAAAATATTTTCTTTATATAAAATCACGTTTTTTCATTTTTAATTAATATTTTTTACCTGCATTTACCTCCGATTACTTTATTGTCGGTCAGCACGCAACAAAGCGTGGATTTTAATACCTCGCACACGTGGCACGCTAAGAAAAAAACAAAATAAAATACTATCTTCGAAATTTTCACTTCGTAAAAACACTTCCTACAATCTCGATTTACTCGAAGCCTCTGCTTCTGAATTTCCTTGCTTCTAGAATTTTTTTTACACACTGGACATGCTTTCAACCAGATGAGTCTGGATAGTGTTTCGCTACGGGTATTGACTTCGGTATAAAGAAAAATATTTTCTTTATTAAAAATCACGTTTTTTCATTTTAATTAATCATTTTTATCTGCATTTACTTCCGATAACTTTATTGTCGGTCAGCACGCAACAAGGCATGGATTTTAACACCTCGAACACTTGTCAAGCACTGAAAATTCAAAATAAAATACTATCTTCAAAATTTTTACTTCGTAAAAACACTACATACAACATCGATTTACTCGAAGCTTCTGCTTCTGAATTTCTTTGCTTCTAGATAATTTATTATTTACTGGCCACGCCTACAGCCAGATGAGTCTGGATTGTGTTTCGTAACCGGGATTGGCTTAAGTATGAAGAAAAATATTTTCTTTATTAAAAATCACGTTTTTTCATTTTAATTAATCATTTTTATCTGCATTTACTTCCGATTACTTTATTGTCGGTCAGCACGCAACAAAGCGTGGATTTTAACACCTCGCACACGTGGCACGCTAAGAAAAAAACAAAATAAAATACTATCTTCGAAATTTTCACTTCGTAAAAACACTTCCTACAATCTCGATTTACTCGAAGCCTCTGCTTCTGAATTTCCTTGCTTCTAGATATTTTTTTACACACTGGACATGCTTTCAACCAGATGAGTCTGGATAGTGTTTCGCTACGGGTATTGACTTCGGTATAAAGAAAAATATTTTCTTTATTAAAAATCACGTTTTTTCATTTTTAATTAATATTTTTTACCTGCATTTACCACCGATTACTTTATTGTCGGTCAGCACGCAACAAGGCATGGATTTTAACACCATAAAATACTATCTTCGAAATTTTCACTTCGTAAAAACACTTCCTACAATCTCGATTTACTCGAAGCCTCTGCTTCTGAATTTCTTTGCTTCTAGATATTTTTTTACACACTGGACATGCTTTCAACCAGATGCGTCTGGATAGTGTTTCGCTACGGGTATTGACTTCGGTATACAGAAAAATATTTTCTTTATATAGAAATCACGTTTTTCATTTTAATTAATAATTTTTATCTGCATTTACTTCCGATAACTTTATTGTCAGTCAGCACGCAACAAGGCACGGAATTTAACACCTCGAACGCTTGGCAAGCTCTGAAAAAATCAAAATAAAATACTAACTTCAAAATTTTCACTTCGTAAAAACACTACGTACAATCTCGATTTACTCGAAGCCTCTGCTTCTGTTTTTTTTTGCTTATAGGTAATTTATTACTTACTGGCCACGCCTTCAGCCAGATGAGCCTGGATAGTGTTTCGCTACCGGGATTGACTTCGGTATGTAGAAAAACATTTTCTTTATATAAAATCACGTTTTTTCATCTTAAATTCACAATTTTGTTCTGCTCTTACCTCCGATTACTTAATTGCCGGTCAGCACGCAACTAGCCGTGGCTTTTAATACCTCGCACACGTGTTACGCTCAGAAAAAAACAAAATAAAATACTATCTTCGAAATTTTCATTTCGTAAAAACACTTCCTACAATCTCGATTTATTCGAAGCCTCTGCTTCTGAATTTCTTTGCTTCTAGATATTTTTTTACACACTGGACATGGTTTCAACCAGATGAGTCTGGATAGTGTTTCGCTACGGGTATTGACTTCGGTATAAAGAAAAATATTTTCTTTATATAAAATCACGTTTTTTCATTTTTAATTAATATTTTTTACCTGCATTTACCTCCGATTACTTTATTGTCGGTCAGCACGCAACAAAGCGTGGATTTTAACACCTCGCACACGTGGCACGCTAAGAAAAAAACAAAATAAAATACTATCTTCGAAATTTTCACTTCGTAAAAACACTTCCTACAATCTCGATTTACTCGAAGCCTCTGCTTCTGAATTTCCTTGCTTCTAGAATTTTTTTTATACACTGGACATGCTTTCAACCAGATGAGTCTGGATAGTGTTTCGCTACGGGTATTGACTTCGGTATAAAGAAAAATATTTTCTTTATTAAAAATCACGTTTTTTCATTTTAATTAATCATTTTTATCTGCATTTACTTCCGATAACTTTATTGTCGGTCAGCACGCAACAAGGCATGGATTTTA
This sequence comes from Griposia aprilina, assembly GCA_916610205.1. Taxonomy (NCBI): domain Eukaryota; kingdom Metazoa; phylum Arthropoda; class Insecta; order Lepidoptera; family Noctuidae; genus Griposia; species Griposia aprilina. The sequence goes on from OU744314.1 coordinate 959,398, forward strand.
ACACCTCGAACACTTGTCAAGCACTGAAAATTCAAAATAAAATACTATCTTCAAAATTTTTACTTCGTAAAAACACTACATACAACATCGATTTACTCGAAGCTTCTGCTTCTGAATTTCTTTGCTTCTAGATAATTTATTATTTACTGGCCACGCCTACAGCCAGATGAGTCTGGATTGTGTTTCGTAACCGGGATTGGCTTAAGTATGAAGAAAAATATTTTCTTTATTAAAAATCACGTTTTTTCAATTTAATTAATCATTTTTATCTGCATTTACTTCCGATTACTTTATTGTCGGTCAGCACGCAACAAAGCGTGGATTTTAACACCTCGCACACGTGGCACGCTAAGAAAAAAACAAAATAAAATACTATCTTCGAAATTTTCACTTCGTAAAAACACTTCCTACAATCTCGATTTACTCGAAGCCTCTGCTTCTGAATTTCCTTGCTTCTAGATATTTTTTTACACACTGGACATGCTTTCAACCAGATGAGTCTGGATAGTGTTTCGCTACGGGTATTGACTTCGGTATAAAGAAAAATATTTTCTTTATTAAAAATCACGTTTTTTCATTTTTAATTAATATTTTTTACCTGCATTTACCACCGATTACTTTATTGTCGGTCAGCACGCAACAAGGCATGGATTTTAACACCATAAAATACTATCTTCGAAATTTTCACTTCGTAAAAACACTTCCTACAATCTCGATTTACTCGAAGCCTCTGCTTCTGAATTTCCTTGCTTCTAGATATTTTTTTACACACTGGACATGGTTTCAACCAGATGAGTCTGGATAGTGTTTCGCTACGGGTATTGACTTCGGTTTAAAGAAAAATATTTTCTTTATTAAAAATCACGTTTTTTCATTTTAATTAATCATTTTTATCTGCATTTACTTCCGATAACTTTATTGTCGGTCAGCACGCAACAAGGCATAGATTTTAACACCTCGAACGCTTGGCAAGCACTGAAAATTCAAAATAAAATACTATCTTCAAAATTTTTACTTCGTAAAAACACTACTTACAATATCGATTCACTCGAAGCTTCTGCTTCTGAATTTCTTTGCTTCTAGATAATTTATTATTTACTGGCCACGCCTACAGCCAGATGAGTCTGGATTGTGTTTCGTGACCGGGATTGGCTTAAGTATAAAGAAAAATATTTTCTTTATATAAAATCACGTTTTTTCATTTTTTATTAATATTTTTTACCTGCATTTACCACCGATTACTTTATTGTCGGTCAGCACGCAACAAGGAATGGATTTTAACACCTCGAACGCTTGGCAAGCACTGAAAGTTCAAAATAAAATACTATCTTCAAAATTTTTACTTCGTAAAAACACTACTTACAATATCTATTTACTCGAAGCTTCTGCTTCTGAATTTCTTTGCTTCTAGATAATTTATTATTTACTGGCCACGCCTACAGCCAGATGAGTGTGGATTGTGTTTCGTGACCGGGATTGGCTTAAGTATGAAGAAAAATATTTTCTTTATATAAAATCACGTTTTTTCATTTTTAATTAATATTTTTTACCTGCATTTACCTCCGATTACTTTATTGTCGGTCAGCACGCAACAAAGCGTGGATTTTAACACCTCGTATACGTGGCACGCTCAGAAAAAAACAAAATAAAATACTATCTTCGAAATTTTCACTTCGTAAAAACACTTCCTACAATCTCGATTTACTCGAAGCCTATGCTTCTGAATTTCCTTGCTTCTAGAATTTTTTTTACACACTGGACATGCTTTCAACCAGATGAGTCTGGATAGTGTTTCGCTGCGGGTATTGACTTCGGTATAAAGAAAAATATTTTCTTTATATAGAAATCACGTTTGTCATTTTAATTAATAATTTTTATCTGCATTTACCTCCGATTACTTTATTGTCGGTCAGCACGCAACAAAGCGTGGATTTTAACACCTCGCACACGTGGCACGCTCAGAAATAAACAAAATAATATACTATCTTCGAAATTTTCACTTCGTAAAAACACTTCCTACAATCTCGATTTACTCGAAGCCTCTGCTTCTGAATTTCTTTGCTTCTAGATATTTTTTTACACACTGGACATGCTTTCAACCAGATGAGTCTGGATAGTGTTTCGCTACGGGTATTGACTTCGGTATAAAGAAAAATATTTTCTTTATATAGAAATCACGTTTTTCATTTTAATTAATAATTTTTATCTGCATTTACTTCCGATAACTTTATTGTCGGTCAGCACGCAACAAGGCACGGAATTTAACACCTCGAACGCTTGGCAAGCTCTGAAAAAATCAAAATAAAATACTAACTTCAAAATTTTCACTTCGTAAAAACACTACGTACAATCTCGATTTACTCGAAGCCTCTGCTTCTGTTTTTTTTTGCTTATAGGTAATTTATTATTTACTGGCCACGCCTACAGCCAGATGAGTCTGGATTGTGTTTCGTGACCGGGATTGGCTTAAGTATGACGAAAAATATTTTCTTTATATAAAATCACGTTTTTTCATTTTTAATTAATATTTTTTACCTGCATTTACCTCCGATTACTTTATTGTCGGTCAGCACGCAACAAGGCACGGAATTTAACACCTCGAACGCTTGGCAAGCTCTGAAAAAATCAAAATAAAATACTAACTTCAAAATTTTCACTTCGTAAAAACACTACGTACAATCTCGATTTACTCGAAGCCTGCTTCTGAATTTCTTTGCTTCTAGATAATTTATTATTTACTGGCCACGCCTACAGCCAGATGAGTCTGGATTGTGTTTCGTAACCGGGATTGGCTTAAGTATGAAGAAAAATATTTTCTTTATTAAAAATCACGTTTTTTCAATTTAATTAATCATTTTTATCTGCATTTACTTCCGATTACTTTATTGTCGGTCAGCACGCAACAAAGCGTGGATTTTAACACCTCGCACACGTGGCACGCTAAGAAAAAAACAAAATAAAATACTATCTTCGAAATTTTCACTTCGTAAAAACACTTCCTACAATCTCGATTTACTCGAAGCCTCTGCTTCTGAATTTCCTTGCTTCTAGATATTTTTTTACACACTGGACATGCTTTCAACCAGATGAGTCTGGATAGTGTTTCGCTACGGGTATTGACTTCGGTATAAAGAAAAATATTTTCTTTATTAAAAATCACGTTTTTTCATTTTTAATTAATATTTTTTACCTGCATTTACCACCGACTACTTTATTGTCGGTCAGCACGCAACAAGGCATGGATTTTAACACCATAAAATACTATCTTCGAAATTTTCACTTCGTAAAAACACTTCCTACAATCTCGATTTACTCGAAGCCTCTGCTTCTGAATTTCTTTGCTTCTAGATATTTTTTTACACACTGGACATGCTTTCAACCAGATGAGTCTGGATAGTGTTTCACTACGGGTATTGACTTCGGTATACAGAAAATATTTTCTTTATATAAAATCACGTTTTTTCATTTTTAATTAATATTTTTTACCTGCATTTACCTCCGATAACTTTATTGTCGGTCAGCACGCAACAAAGCGTGGATTTTAACACCTCGCACACGTGGCACGCTCAGAAATAAACAAAATAATATACTATCTTCGAAATTTTCACTTCGTAAAAACACTTCCTACAATCTCGATTTACTCGAAGCCTCTGCTTCTGAATTTCTTTGCTTCTAGATATTTTTTTACACACTGGACATGCTTTCAACCAGATGAGTCTGGATAGTGTTTCGCTACGGGTATTGACTTCGGTATAAAGAAAAATATTTTCTTTATATAGAAATCACGTTTTTCATTTTAATTAATAATTTTTATCTGCATTTACTTCCGATAACTTTATTGTCGGTCAGCACGCAACAAGGCATGGATTTTAACACCTCGAACACTTGTCAAGCACTGAAAATTCAAAATAAAATACTATCTTCAAAATTTTTACTTCGTAAAAACACTACATACAACATCGATTTACTCGAAGCTTCTGCTTCTGAATTTCTTTGCTTCTAGATAATTTATTATTTACTGGCCACGCCTACAGCCAGATGAGTCTGGATTGTGTTTCGTAACCGGGATTGGCTTAAGTATGAAGAAAAATATTTTCTTTATTAAAAATCACGTTTTTTCAATTTAATTAATCATTTTTATCTGCATTTACTTCCGATTACTTTATTGTCGGTCAGCACGCAACAAAGCGTGGATTTTAACACCTCGCACACGTGGCACGCTAAGAAAAAAACAAAATAAAATACTATCTTCGAAATTTTCACTTCGTAAAAACACTTCCTACAATCTCGATTTACTCGAAGCCTCTGCTTCTGAATTTCCTTGCTTCTAGATATTTTTTTACACACTGGACATGCTTTCAACCAGATGAGTCTGGATAGTGTTTCGCTACGGGTATTGACTTCGGTATAAAGAAAAATATTTTCTTTATTAAAAATCACGTTTTTTCATTTTTAATTAATATTTTTTACCTGCATTTACTTCCGATTACTTTATTGTCGGTCAGCACGCAACAAGGCATGGATTTTAACACCATAAAATACTATCTTCGAAATTTTCACTTCGTAAAAACACTTCCTACAATCTCGATTTACTCGAAGCCTCTGCTTCTGAATTTCCTTGCTTCTAGATATTTTTTTACACACTGGACATGGTTTCAACCAGATGAGTCTGGATAGTGTTTCGCTACGGGTATTGACTTCGGTTTAAAGAAAAATATTTTCTTTATTAAAAATCACGTTTTTTCATTTTAATTAATCATTTTTATCTGCATTTACTTCCGATAACTTTATTGTCGGTCAGCACGCAACAAGGCATAGATTTTAACACCTCGAACGCTTGGCAAGCACTGAAAATTCAAAATAAAATACTATCTTCAAAATTTTTACTTCGTAAAAACACTACTTACAATATCGATTCACTCGAAGCTTCTGCTTCTGAATTTCTTTGCTTCTAGATAATTTATTATTTACTGGCCACGCCTACAGCCAGATGAGTCTGGATTGTGTTTCGTGACCGGGATTGGCTTAAGTATAAAGAAAAATATTTTCTTTATATAAAATCACGTTTTTTCATTTTTTATTAATATTTTTTACCTGCATTTACCACCGATTACTTTATTGTCGGTCAGCACGCAACAAGGAATGGATTTTAACACCTCGAACGCTTGGCAAGCACTGAAAGTTCAAAATAAAATACTATCTTCAAAATTTTTACTTCGTAAAAACACTACTTACAATATCTATTTACTCGAAGCTTCTGCTTCTGAATTTCTTTGCTTCTAGATAATTTATTATTTACTGGCCACGCCTACAGCCAGATGAGTGTGGATTGTGTTTCGTGACCGGGATTGGCTTAAGTATGAAGAAAAATATTTTCTTTATATAAAATCACGTTTTTTCATTTTTAATTAATATTTTTTACCTGCATTTACCTCCGATTACTTTATTGTCGGTCAGCACGCAACAAAGCGTGGATTTTAACACCTCGTATACGTGGCACGCTCAGAAAAAAACAAAATAAAATACTATCTTCGAAATTTTCACTTCGTAAAAACACTTCCTACAATCTCGATTTACTCGAAGCCTATGCTTCTGAATTTCCTTGCTTCTAGAATTTTTTTTACACACTGGACATGCTTTCAACCAGATGAGTCTGGATAGTGTTTCGCTGCGGGTATTGACTTCGGTATAAAGAAAAATATTTTCTTTATATAGAAATCACGTTTGTCATTTTAATTAATAATTTTTATCTGCATTTACCTCCGATTACTTTATTGTCGGTCAGCACGCAACAAAGCGTGGATTTTAACACCTCGCACACGTGGCACGCTCAGAAATAAACAAAATAATATACTATCTTCGAAATTTTCACTTCGTAAAAACACTTCCTACAATCTCGATTTACTCGAAGCCTCTGCTTCTGAATTTCTTTGCTTCTAGATATTTTTTTACACACTGGACATGCTTTCAACCAGATGAGTCTGGATAGTGTTTCGCTACGGGTATTGACTTCGGTATAAAGAAAAATATTTTCTTTATATAGAAATCACGTTTTTCATTTTAATTAATAATTTTTATCTGCATTTACTTCCGATAACTTTATTGTCGGTCAGCACGCAACAAGGCACGGAATTTAACACCTCGAACGCTTGGCAAGCTCTGAAAAAATCAAAATAAAATACTAACTTCAAAATTTTCACTTCGTAAAAACACTACGTACAATCTCGATTTACTCGAAGCCTCTGCTTCTGTTTTTTTTTGCTTATAGGTAATTTATTATTTACTGGCCACGCCTACAGCCAGATGAGTCTGGATAGTGTTTCGCTACGGGTATTGACTTCGGTATAAAGAAAAATATTTTCTTTATTAAAAATCACGTTTTTTCATTTTAATTAATCATTTTTATCTGCATTTACTTCCGATAACTTTATTGTCGGTCAGCACGCAACAAGGCATGGATTTTAACACCTCGAACACTTGTCAAGCACTGAAAATTCAAAATAAAATACTATCTTCAAAATTTTTACTTCGTAAAAACACTACATACAACATCGATTTACTCGAAGCTTCTGCTTCTGAATTTCTTTGCTTCTAGATAATTTATTATTTACTGGCCACGCCTACAGCCAGATGAGTCTGGATTGTGTTTCGTAACCGGGATTGGCTTAAGTATGAAGAAAAATATTTTCTTTATTAAAAATCACGTTTTTTCAATTTAATTAATCATTTTTATCTGCATTTACTTCCGATTACTTTATTGTCGGTCAGCACGCAACAAAGCGTGGATTTTAACACCTCGCACACGTGGCACGCTAAGAAAAAAACAAAATAAAATACTATCTTCGAAATTTTCACTTCGTAAAAACACTTCCTACAATCTCGATTTACTCGAAGCCTCTGCTTCTGAATTTCCTTGCTTCTAGATATTTTTTTACACACTGGACATGCTTTCAACCAGAAGAGTCTGGATAGTGTTTCGCTACGGGTATTGACTTCGGTATAAAGAAAAATATTTTCTTTATTAAAAATCACGTTTTTTCATTTTTAATTAATATTTTTTACCTGCATTTACCACCGATTACTTTATTGTCGGTCAGCACGCAACAAGGCATGGATTTTAACACCATAAAATACTATCTTCGAAATTTTCACTTCGTAAAAACACTTCCTACAATCTCGATTTACTCGAAGCCTCTGCTTCTGAATTTCTTTGCTTCTAGATATTTTTTTACACACTGGACATGCTTTCAACCAGATGAGTCTGGATAGTGTTTCGCTACGGGTATTGACTTCGGTATACAGAAAAATATTTTCTTTATATAGAAATCACGTTTTTCATTTTAATTAATAATTTTTATCTGCATTTACTTCCGATAACTTTATTGTCAGTCAGCACGCAACAAGGCACGGAATTTAACACCTCGAACGCTTGGCAAGCTCTGAAAAAATCAAAATAAAATACTAACTTCAAAATTTTCACTTCGTAAAAACACTACGTACAATCTCGATTTACTCGAAGCCTCTGCTTCTGTTTTTTTTTGCTTATAGGTAATTTATTACTTACTGGCCACGCCTTCAGCCAGATGAGCCTGGATAGTGTTTCGCTACCGGGATTGACTTCGGTATGTAGAAAAACATTTTCTTTATATAAAATCACGTTTTTTCATCTTAAATTCACAATTTTGTTCTGCTCTTACCTCCGATTACTTAATTGCCGGTCAGCACGCAACTAGCCGTGGCTTTTAATACCTCGCACACGTGTTACGCTCAGAAAAAAACAAAATAAAATACTATCTTCGAAATTTTCATTTCGTAAAAACACTTCCTACAATCTCGATTTATTCGAAGCCTCTGCTTCTGAATTTCTTTGCTTCTAGATATTTTTTTACACACTGGACATGGTTTCAACCAGATGAGTCTGGATAGTGTTTCGCTACGGGTATTGACTTCGGTTTAAAGAAAAATATTTTCTTTATTAAAAATCACGTTTTTTCATTTTAATTAATCATTTTTATCTGCATTTACTTCCGATAACTTTATTGTCGGTCAGCACGCAACAAGGCATAGATTTTAACACCTCGAACGCTTGGCAAGCACTGAAAATTCAAAATAAAATACTATCTTCAAAATTTTTACTTCGTAAAAACACTACTTACAATATCGATTCACTCGAAGCTTCTGCTTCTGAATTTCTTTGCTTCTAGATAATTTATTATTTACTGGCCACGCCTACAGCCAGATGAGTCTGGATTGTGTTTCGTGACCGGGATTGGCTTAAGTATAAAGAAAAATATTTTCTTTATATAAAATCACGTTTTTTCATTTTTTATTAATATTTTTTACCTGCATTTACCACCGATTACTTTATTGTCGGTCAGCACGCAACAAGGAATGGATTTTAACACCTCGAACGCTTGGCAAGCACTGAAAGTTCAAAATAAAATACTATCTTCAAAATTTTTACTTCGTAAAAACACTACTTACAATATCTATTTACTCGAAGCTTCTGCTTCTGAATTTCTTTGCTTCTAGATAATTTATTATTTACTGGCCACGCCTACAGCCAGATGAGTGTGGATTGTGTTTCGTGACCGGGATTGGCTTAAGTATGAAGAAAAATATTTTCTTTATATAAAATCACGTTTTTTCATTTTTAATTAATATTTTTTACCTGCATTTACCTCCGATTACTTTATTGTCGGTCAGCACGCAACAAAGCGTGGATTTTAACACCTCGTATACGTGGCACGCTCAGAAAAAAACAAAATAAAATACTATCTTCGAAATTTTTACTTCGTAAAAACACTTCCTACAATCTCGATTTACTCGAAGCCTATGCTTCTGAATTTCCTTGCTTCTAGAATTTTTTTTACACACTGGACATGCTTTCAACCAGATGAGTCTGGATAGTGTTTCGCTACGGGTATTGACTTCGGTATAAAGAAAAATATTTTCTTTATATAGAAATCACGTTTTTCATTTTAATTAATAATTTTTATCTGCATTTACCTCCGATTACTTTATTGTCGGTCAGCACGCAACAAAGCGTGGATTTTAACACCTCGCACACGTGGCACGCTCAGAAATAAACAAAATAATATACTATCTTCGAAATTTTCACTTCGTAAAAACACTTCCTACAATCTCGATTTACTCGAAGCCTCTGCTTCTGAATTTCTTTGCTTCTAGATATTTTTTTACACACTGGACATGCTTTCAACCAGATGAGTCTGGATAGTGTTTCGCTACGGGTATTGACTTCGGTATAAAGAAAAATATTTTCTTTATTAAAAATCACGTTTTTTCATTTTAATTAATAATTTTTATCTGCATTTACTTTAGATAACTTTATTGTCGGTCAGCACGCAACATGGCGCGGATTTTAACACCTCGAGCGCTTGGCAAGCTCTGAAAAAATCAAAATAAAATACTATCTTCAAAATTTTCACTTCGTAAAAACACTACTTACAATATCGATTTACTCTAAGCTTCTGCTTCTGAATTTCTTTGCTTTTAGATAATTTATTATTTACTGGCCACGCCTACAGCCAGATGAGTCTGGATTGTGTTTCGTGACCGGGATTTGCTTAAGTATGAAGAAAAATATTTTCTTTATATAAAATCACGTTTTTTCATTTTTGATTAATATTTTTTACCTGCATTTACCTCCGATAACTTTATTGTCGGTCAGCACGCAACATGGCGCGGATTTTAACACCTCGAGCGCTTGGCAAGCTCTGAAAAAATCGAAATAAAATACTATCTTCAAAATTTTCACTTCGTAAAAACACTACTCACAATATCGATTCACTCGAAGCTTCTGCTTCTGAATTTCTTTGCTTATAGGTAATTTATTACTTACTGGCCACGCCTACAGCCAGATGAGCCTGGATAGTGTTTCGCTACCGGGATTGACTTCGGTATGTAGTAAAACATTTTCTTTATATAAAATCACGTTTTTTCATCTTAAATTCACAATTTTGTTCTGCTCTTACCTCCGATTACTTAATTGTCGGTCAGCACGCAACTAGTCGTGGATTTTAATACCTCGCACACGTGGCACGCTCAGAAAAAAACAAAATAAAATACTATCTTCGAAATTTTCACTTCGTAAAAACACTTCCTACAATCTCGATTTACTCGAAGCCTCTGCTTCTGAATTTCTTTGCTTCTAGATTATTTATTATTTACTGGCCACGCCTACAGCCAGATGAGTCTGGATTGTGTTTCGTGACCGGGATTGGCTTAAGTATATGGCTAGTTTACTGTTCGGAGTAGTCACTACACAAAAACCACACTATCTATTTGAGAAGTTGAGTTGGAGACAGAGCGAATACGAACCACGTTTCTCTACGAAGCCTCTTTGTATATCATTACATAGGACCGTAGCATTCCGAGGGAGCTTCAGATACGCCGCCACGCACTGTTGGAATAACTTTCCTCCACCAGTAAGAGTCCTGAGAACAAAAAAGCATTTTTTGAGTATTTTAAGGAAATATTTCATGCAGATACAGCAGTCCACATGATTTTAAAACTAGATCTGGTAACAATAGATGCTCTTTTTGTACTTACCTCAAGGATCACGGCCTACGGGCAATGGATATGGCTATCCAACAGTGTGAGGGGCTTCTGTCTGATTCCTTCCTGGTTAGGTCCGGCCTGTGTCAGTATCACAGGAGGAATTGGAGTCCTCACTTATCTGGGTAGTGTTTACTGTGTGTCTTTCTGAAGCTGTATTATCTAGGTGGGATAAAGGGTAAGATATACATTAGTGTCAGAAGGATTAAAAAAAAAATTTAATGTAGGGCTTTTTTTTTTTTTTTTATTTTTTTTTTTGGGTGGGAAATCATCAAATGACCTCTCCCGCTCTGGGCGGAGCGGAAGGGCGTGTCAGACTCTTACTGACTAAAACCCACCCGTGTTCCTTCAGTTGCCTGTGTGCCAGGGCCACGGTAACTCTTTCGAACAATCCGCGACCCCGGCAGGCGTCGGCCCTGTCGGACCCCGTCAATTATGCTGACAACTCTTTGAGGCGCGCGTGGAACACGACGCGCCGTCGACCCGGGCCTGGTCCTTACCGGACGGCGAGCTGCCCATTGCTCGCCGTCCGCAGGCCCGCGCCTACGGTGGCCGGGAGTCAGCTATGGACTCCTGACGCCCAGGGTGTCTCCTCCTGCGGCGACTAGGGGCGTGAGGGCGCAATGATTGCCTCTCCCTCACGCGCTCCGCCTCCTCCTTCGCGAGCATTACTGCTTCGCAGAAGGAGGTGACTGCTTCCCATTCTCTCTCGCTCCGTACTATGGCCTGAACCAGGGCCGGACGCGAGAGATCGCCGCCGCCGATCGCCGCCACGAGGACACGGCGGTGCTCCGCCCAAGCCGGGCAGACCTCCACCGTATGCTCCACCGTGTCCTCCGGTCGATCCACACAATGCCAACACCCGGGCGTTTCCTCCCGCCTTATCCGAAACAGGAACCTCCCGAAACAGCCATGTCCGGTGAGGACCTGCGTCAGGCGGAAGGTGAGGACGCCGTGGCGCCTCTCAAGCCACTCCTCAAAGAGGGGACTTACCGCCGCAATTGTGGCGTGCCCAGCGCTGGGTTGCGACAGTCGCACTCTCCATGCCGCCATGAGATCCCGCCGGAGCTCTGTCCGCTGTGCCGCGATTTCTCGCGGCAGCGGAGTAACGCCCCGGCGTTTCGCCTCCTCGCGCCACTCCCAAATGTGCGCGAGGACTTTTGCCTCCAGATCCCATGGCGGCAATCCCGCAAGGAGGCTCGCCGCCTCGCAGGAGACCGTGCGGTATCCCCGGATCAGCCGGATGGCCATGACTTTAATGTAGGGCTGGGTTTCTTTCTCAATTTTGTAATTGTTTATTTTTGTCAATACTTAATGCAATTGCTAATATCTCTAATAATACTTACCGTTAAGATCAGGAGGCTTGGAGGGCAGTTTGGTTTGGCACTCCTTTGGTATGTCGATGGATCTTGCTCCTTGGTCAATCGAAGGATCTATGATTCATTCGGCCCACTAAAATAATATTACAGGATCCATAAAAACACTATCAAGCTGTACTAATGGGCTAATTTACCGGTTTGACCGTAAAAGCATGGTTGTCGTGTGCCAACGCCATGCTTCAATGATTGCCGTAGTATGCAAATGGCGGCCATCGCAATTCCCATGGTGCAAAAAAATTATGTTGTACCAATGAGGATTAAATTACATAATTATTGAGTATTGTTACTGTATCGAAATTATAGTTACAAAAATAGTATTTATAGGAAAACACACCACACTTTATCTAAACAACAGCTAGAGATAATGCTTAGATTTTTTATATTTATTTTTATTGTGATATGTTTTATGTATTTATTAAAAGTTACACATAATACAGATATTTAAACATATATATATATTTATCTAGAAGTACAAACCATGTTCAGCTAGAATCGTACTTATAGTCTAGTCGACAAGTTAAAAATGGTGTTAATTCGACATACTACTGCTAAAATTATGTGGTTTAGCTCATTCGATTCGTAATAATGTCTAGACCATTGTGCTAAAAAATTGAATTAGCACATAAAAAATTCCAAAAGTTATTAACAATTAAACACCTTCAAAAAATAGCGTTTCGTTTATTGCTTATTGTCCGTAAACTATAAATATTTTCGAAATTTGAAAAAAAGATCCTTAAAGAGGAGGAAATTTAGTAAAAAAAAGTTCCAACTCCCGGAACTGTAGCTCCATTATTTTTAATTTTAATTTAACGCTGAAAATAGCCCGCCGCGCGCCATTGTTAGGTTGCGCGTGTGAGAGTATTCATATTTAGAGGCGAATAACTGATTGATTATTGATCACAAATATTGATGTTGTTAGTGATCTAATATAAAATCACAATAAGAACGTCAGCTGTCAGATGACGGGGTGCTAGGACAGGAAACCTCCTCGTGTGCCCGTGGGCTGGAGTTTCTCTTAGATGCGTCTGGGGGAAAGGCCTGTCACCGGGACGGTGTACCCTGGGGTGCGGGCAATGACCCCCCATTAGGTATTGTGTGCCTAATGGGTCTAGTTGCCCGTACGCTAATATCCTGTCGGAGGAACGCTCCACCGTGTGTCTCTCTGTTTAAGCAGAGACGCACAGCGGCGGAGTAAGAGCGGGCTCGGTGTGCACTAACTCTGCCGCCGGGCAGGCAGGAAGGAGTCCTCTCCTTCTGCCACCGTTAGTCTCGTAGCCCCGAAGATTGTCAAGGTTATGTCTCTGACTTTTGACGGGGGTCGAGGGTCTTGGCTTAACCGCCCGGGCCGCGAGGAAGATAACCTCTATAAAAAAATCCTCCAATATCAAGTTTTGGTGCGCGGCGAGGGTATGAATGGCTGAGGAGTAGTGTCATCTACAACTTTGTAGTTGTAGGTGGCGCATCAGTCGCTAGCGCACCCCCAGCCAGAGTACCAGTGGACCCTCTGGTTGGGTTATAAATGTACACTTACCTAGGGACAGGGGGTGAACCTAGGATGGACTTTTTACATCCCCCACACTCGTGGGATCAATATGAAAAAATGTAACACAAAAAATAACATAGAAAAAAGTAGTGGAGAGGAGGGGAGTGATGCGGGGTCGGATTCCGACGCCCCATCGGGTGCAAGGGGCTCATTCAAGAGCCCGGAGCGCGTAGTGGTTGGGCCTGCAGAGAAGAACCGAAGGCTCTACCAGAAGCGCCCCAAATCAGGGGATGGCCAGGGGTCGTCCTCTGATGGAGGGAGGCACGCCGCCCGGAGAAAATTTACTCGGCAGGGTGGTGTACACGAGCGGGTTACGAGCGGAGAGCTCACCACCGAGGAGGACAGTGAGCCGAGCCGAGTCAGCCCAGCCGTGCCGGCCGGCAGTGAACCGGATGCCGCTGACGCCTCCAAGTTGGAGCGAGTGGCCAGGTTTGAGGAGGTCGTGGTAGCCGCGATCAGGGGTGTGGCCTTAAAGAGGATCCAGTCCTCTAAAGACAAGGTCATACCCACTGCCACGGCCTCCATTATGGCGGCAGCGGAGGCCTTACACCTTGGGCCTCCTTCGGATGGAATGTCGAAGATGCAGGCGGAGGTCACCCGCTTAACAGCCGCCATGGAGCTTCTCCGGAAGGAGAATGAGGAGCTCCGAGCGGATCTGGCCGGCCTCCGGGCAGCCGGTCCCCGGGAAGTATCGCCGGAGGGGACGCAGCATGGACATGGCCTGCCCGTGCCGGTGCATGCTGAGGACCGGGTTCTGACCCTGGTGCGGCGGGAGCTGGCTGCCTTCAATTGTCGGTTTTCTGCTCTGGAGGCCATTGTCCTGCGCCCCCCGCTAGCGGCGAGCCGGCAGGTCTCGTTTGCCGCCGCTGCGGCCAAGACAGGATCGACGGGGCGCTCTAAAGGCGGGCCTGTGCTGGCATCTGCGGGGCCGCCCGCGGCGAAGTCGGCGCCTCCCAAGCCCAAGAATGGCGGGGGGCCTACGCAGGCGGCGAGGGCCGCAGCTCTGGCGGCGCGACGACCGCCCCCCCCGCCTCCTAATGCTCCTCCGGCCGATGCCGAATGGCAAGTAGCCGGAGAGAAGAGGAAGGCGGGTAAGGCCTCAAGGGCGGCCAAAAGGAAGGAGAGGCGGCAGCGGCGCAAGGAGCGAAGCGTCGCGGCTAGGCTCCGCGCTCCAAAGTCCGCAGCTGTAGTGATTACACTACAGCCGGACGCGGAGAAGAAGGGCGTGTCCTACCGCGACGTGCTTACGAAAGCGAGGGCGGCGGTGAACCTCGAAGAGCTTGGTGTCACCAATGGCATCCGGGTAAGGGTTACTGCGACTGGGGCCCGGATGCTGGAGGTCCCTGGTGCGGCCAGCGGCCCGACCGCTGACGCTCTGGCCGAAAGGCTTAGGGCGTGCCTAAATGCGGACGAGGCCCGAGTCTCCAGGCCCACCAAGTGCATTGACATGCGAATCCTGGGCCTGGACGACTGCGTGACGGAGGCTGAGATAGTGGCCGCCGTCGTCAGGACTGGGGGGTGCTCTGCCGAGCAGGTGAGGGCGGGCACCATTCGTCCTGACCACACGGGGATGCGAGCCATTACGGTGAGCTGCCCCGTGTCGGCGGCCAGAAAAGTTGCTGGGGAGGGCCGAAGGCTCCTGGTGGGCTGGGTTTCCGCGCAGGTGAAACTGCTGGAACCCAGACCTCTGAGGTGCTTCCGCTGCCAGGTGGGCAACCACGTGGGAGTGCAATGCACCTCGGAGGTGGACCGCAGCGATCACTGTTTCCGCTGCG
Source organism: Griposia aprilina (assembly GCA_916610205.1). Lineage (NCBI taxonomy): Eukaryota > Metazoa > Arthropoda > Insecta > Lepidoptera > Noctuidae > Griposia > Griposia aprilina. Next base: position 974,673 of record OU744314.1, read on the forward strand.
GTCAGCCCGGGCACAAGGCCGGCTCGTGCAATGCCACGCCGCACTGCTTTTTATGTGCGGCAGCTGGCAAGCCGGCCGATCACCGGGCTGGGAGTAAGGCCTGCGCCCCACCCGCCAAAGCCAGGGGCAGGGGTAAGCCCTCCGCAACCGCCGTCACTGCCGCACCCGCCGCCACTGCCATCGCCGCTGCTGCCTCCACAGTCGTCACCGCCGCTGAAACCGCGGCAGGGCCCTCACAAGGGCCTCGGGAGGGGGCTGAAATGGAGTGCCACTAATGGCCCCATTACGCCTCCTCCAGGCGAACATCAACCACTGCGTCGCCGCTCAGGATCTGTTGCTCCAGAGCATGGCGCAGTGGTCGATTAATATCGCCGTGGTCGCTGAGCCGTACTTTGTCCCGCCCAGGGATGACTGGGTGGAGGACCTGAGCGGCTCAGTGACCCTAATTTCGTCGGCCGCCGCCGGTACCCCCGTCGCTCGAGGCAGTTAAGAGGGGACGGGGTTGCGTGGCAGCACGGTTCGGGGAGATTGTTGTCGTAGGGGTGTACTTCTCCCCGAACCGAACTCTCGCCGAGTTCCACAACTCCCTTGCGGAGTTAAGAGTCGTCGTCGTCGGGTACCATTCCCTCCCCGTGCTCGTGCTCGGGGACTTCAATGCCAAGAACACGGCTTGGGGTTCCCGGTATACTGACGCGCGGGGTAGGATGGTGGAGGACTGGGCTCTGGAGACAGGCCTAGTCGTCCTAAACCGGGGTTCTGTCCCCACGTGTGTGCGGATGCGGGGTGAGTCAGTGGTGGACATTTCGTTCGCCAGCCCCGCTCTGTCGCCGCGTGTCATTGACTGGCGCGTCATGGAGGGGGTGGAGACGTATTCCGACCACCGGTACATCCGGTTTGACGTCTCCGCCCAGACCTCGAGCGCGCTGGTCCGACAGGCCCCGAGTGGTCCACGGTGGGCGCTGAAGCGGCTGGACCGGGAGCTCCTCCTGGAAGCCTCGATCGTGCAGGCCTGGGTGTCATCACCGGACAGGCCTGCTGATATTAACGACGAGGCGGAGTGGTTCCGGGAGGCCATGTCCGAAGTATGTGACGTGGCAATGCCCCGGGTCCAGCCTGGACGCGCCTCGCGCCAGGTGTACTGGTGGTCGCCGGAGCTAACGTCTCTGCGCGAGGCGTGCGTTGCTGCGCGACGCCTGTACACCAGGCACCGCAGGCTCCGTGTCCGTCCTCCGGATACGGAAGCCATTCAGGCGGAGCTGTACGAGGGTTACAGAGCGGCGAAGACCGCCCTCCGAGCGGAGATACTGCGGGCCAGGGGACTGGCCCGTGAGGAGTCGCTGGGGACTCTGAACAGGGACCCTTGGGGACGCCCATACAAAATGGTGCGGGAGAAACTCCGCCCATGGGCTCCCCCACTAACGCAGAGTCTCCGGCCTCAGCTCGTGGAGGGCGTGGTGAGCGCTCTGTTCCCTTCGCGAGGGGAGCACACTCCCCCGCCCATGGCTCCGCCTCCTGCGGTGCCCACTGTGGACCACATAACCGACGACGACGACGATTCTCCTGAGGTGACCGAGGTAGAGTTGAGAGTGGCGGTACGTAGGCTGAGTGCCAAAAATACCGCCCCAGGACCCGACGGCCTACCTGGAAAAGCCTGGGTCCTGGCCTTGGAGGCTCTCGGGCCTCGACTTCGAGGGCTCCTAAGCGCATGCTTGGAAGGGGGCCAGTTCCCACTTCGTTGGAAGACGGGGAAACTGGTCCTCATTAAGAAGACGGGGCGCCCTGCGGACTCTCCGTCCGCTTACCGGCCCATTGTGCTGCTCGACGAGGTGGGCAAGCTCTTTGAAAGAGTCATTGCAGACCGCCTCGTCGGGCGGCTAGTGCGGGTGGGGCCGGATTTGGCGGAGAGCCAGTTTGGTTTCCGCAGGGGGCGCTCTACGGTGGACGCCATCATGCGCGTGCGAGCCCTCACGACGGGGGATGCTGTGGCCCGGGGTGGGGTCGTCTTGGCGGTGTCTCTAGACATCGCCAATGCCTTCAATACCCTGCCCTGGAGTTGCATCAGGGAGGCACTCCGGTATCACCGGATGCCGACCTACCTCTGTCGCATAGTCGAGGCCTATCTGACGGACAGGGCCGTCATCTACCCCGGTCACCAGGGAGAATGGAACCGGCGAGAGATGTCGTGCGGTGTCCCACAGGGATCAGTCTTGGGGCCGTATCTGTGGGACATCGGGTATGACTGGGTGCTGCGCGCCGACCTCCCTAGCGGCGTCAGCGTCGTTTGTTACGCTGACGACACGCTAGTCCTGGCACAGGGGAGGTCGCACCAGGCGGCGGCCGAATTAATGACACGCGGGGTTGCGACAGTCATTGAGAGGATCCGGCAATTGGGACTCGAGGTGGCCCTGCACAAGTCCGAGGCCATGTGTTTTCATGGTCCTCGGAACGCGCCACTCTCGGGTTCCCAAATAATGGCGGGAGGGGTTCACATCGGCGTCGAGTCGACGATGAAGTACCTGGGACTCGTCCTCGACAGCCGGTGGAACTTCGTCGAGCATTTCCGACGTTTGGCTCCCAGACTGGACCGGGCTGGGGCTGCCTTGAAGCGGCTCCTGCCCAATCTAGGGGGTCCAAACGCCTCCTGTCGGAGGCTCTACGCGGGGGTCGTGCGGTCCATGGCCCTTTACGGGGCACCGGTGTGGGCGCGTTCATTGAGGCTCCGACCAGCACGCCGTTTGAACGCGTCCCAAAGGGTCATGGCCATCCGGCTGGTCCGGGGATACCGCACGGTCTCCTGCGAGGCGGCGAGCCTCCTTGCCGGACTGCCGCCATGGGATCTGGAGGCAAAAGTCCTCGCGCACATCTGGGAGTCGCGCGAGGAGGCGAAACGCCGGGGCGTTACTCCGCTGCCGCGAGAAATCGCGGCACAGCGGACAGAGCTCCGGCGGGATCTCATGGCGGCATGGAGAGTGCGACTGTCGCAACCCAGCGCTGGGCACGCCACAATTGCGGCGGTAAGTCCCCTCTTTGAGGAGTGGCTTGAGAGGCGCCACGGCGTCCTCACCTTCCGCCTGACGCAGGTCCTCACCGGACATGGCTGTTTCGGGAGGTTCCTGTTTCGGATAAGGCGGGAGGAAACGCCCGGGTGTTGGCATTGTGTGGATCGACCGGAGGACACGGTGGAGCATACGGTGGAGGTCTGCCCGGCTTGGGCGGAGCACCGCCGTGTCCTCGTGGCGGCGATCGGCGGCGGCGATCTCTCGCGTCCGGCCCTGGTTCGGGCCATAGTACGGAGCGAGAGAGAATGGGAAGCAGTCACCTCCTTCTGCGAAGCAGTAATGCTCGCGAAGGAGGAGGCGGAGCGCGTGAGGGAGAGGCAATCATTGCGCCCTCACGCCCCTAGTCGCCGCAGGAGGAGACACCCTGGGCGTCGGGAGTCCATAGCCGACTCCCGGCCACCGTAGGCGCGGGCCTGCGGACGGCGAGCAATGGGCAGCTCGCCGTCCGGTAAGGACCAGGCCCGGGTCGACGGCGCGTTGTGTTCCACGCGCGCCTCAAAGAGTTGTCAGCATAATTGACGGGGTCCGATAGGGCCGATGCCTGCCGGGGTCGCGGATTGTTCGAAAGAGTTACCGTGGCCCTGGCGCACAGGCAACTGAAGGAACACGGGTGGGTTTTAGTCAGTAAGAGTCTGACACGCCCTTCCGCTCCGCCCAGAGCGGGAGAGGTCATTTGATGATTTCCCATCCAAAAAAAAAAAAAAAAAAAAAAAAAGCTGTCAGATGACAAAGACATTGACGTATGGAAACGTTCCATTTCAACTATATTTTATTAAACGTAAATTATTATTTTATAAATAGAAAGGTCTTAATTTAAAATATATGTTATTAGCATTTATTTAATTGATATTTCATAGACAGGAGTATTTAATGTAAATGGTATTTATTCTGACTTAAAAGGTCGCTTCACAAACACCGATTCTAGAGTTTTCAAACAAGTCATGTTTGGTGGTTTTACTTAATCAAAACAAATGTATATTATCTTAGTATTAAAATAAATGATTAAATAATAATCAATATGATACTAGTAATATTTCTCATGATTTAATATTGCAATTTAAAAGTAACAAGTTGTTTTAGACGATTCTCAGATCTTATAGATGATGGTAATCTAATATAAGATTTTACTTAAAGATTACAAATAAATACAAACTAAATTGCTAAATAATCTTATGAAGTTTTAAAATAGTTCCACTATACTAGATTTGTTAATTAAAACCTTTATTAGAAGATATTAAGCAATTATGTACAACCATCTCTGATTGGTCTAAAAAGGCGGCAGAATGGGCGGCAATGTTTGTGGTACTGACTGGTAATATGGAGGGATTTTAATGGGTTACCGCCAATTTCGAAGGGGATCTTGGATCGGATGGTTTGACGAGAGAGGACAGACTCACAGATCCTGAGTGGTGTCCAATGTCCATAATATTAATTTGTTAAAAGCCAATGTACTTAAGGAAATCACGCTGCATAGCGAAGTTCTTCCTATATTGTAAAATGGATTGAATTATGATCATCATATCATCACTTCTAGTGAAAGATCGACTGACCACAATGTTCATGTAAGTTAAGTATAAATAATTGATATTCTAATATTGATTAGTATTGCTGATCTATGTTGTTATGTATGTGTTATACATATAGCTAATATTGCTTAAGTGTGTTAAATCGAATTAAGGAATATTCATGTTCTTTCTTTACATTGACAAAGTTGCTAACTTTGAGAAACGGACCTTGTGTTAACAATAGTAATATACTAATGTGATAATGTGTTGACAAAAGACTAAAACAAGCTGCCGTGGAGTTTCTTATCCTTCTTCTCCATGAAGACCTAGTTTTGGAACGGATAATAGCTTTCTCATTAACGACAAGCCTAATTGAAATAAATGCCTGGTCTTGTCTTTCTGTGCTTTTCTTCATAAAATCCCTTCCCAACACACCATAATCATAGATACTTTCTTACATATTATATAACTAGCCATTCTGACACTCAAAGCTTACTAATTAAGTGGATGCCAATACCTATAAATGTAGTGTTTCATCCACTTTCTAACATCAGAAGTGGGATAGTGCTCTGTCTTACATAAGAGATTTCTAATGAATTTTATTTTCCTATTTTCATGACAAATTTTGGAGCAATTGGTGTTCTGCTGGAAGCCATTGGTGTCGGCGGGTTTCTGACTCAACTCTCACCATAACCATGACATCGTGCTGTAAACTCTGATAGCGGGAATTTGGATGTACAAGTTGCTGTTACATCTTAGAAAACCATTCCAAGGATTACCTAACCGGAGCAACAATAACTACGAATTAGTTAAAGTGGGTAAGACCTTTAGAGACTCTGCTTTGGTACTATTTTGAAATCTGAGACCATCGCTAGCTGATGGTGCATCATAGGAAAACTTTTGTAACCTATACACTTTCAATATTAAAACAAAAAGTTTGTAATTAAAAAGTTAAGCTTCAACTGGTATTTTAACCAACCTCAAATAAAGGAGGTCCTGTTATTACAAAATGATGGTAGCTATTTGCATAGAAAGATTCCTATTGGTATTAAAAAAAGTACCTAGGTACAATGATTAAATAAGACAAGTTGAAAGATCATTAATTACATTCCTAAAATTAGCTTGTGAACATTTCATTGAAGCTTAGCTTACAAAACCAATAGTGATTATGTTGTTATTGTGTTATTTATACTAGAATATTATTAATACTAGTTCTCACAAAGATGGGATTAAGAATAAAATACAAGTGTTCACATAGATGAAACTTGGCACGAAAGATTTAAGATTGTAGTTCTCACAAACATGAGGCTGACAATAAAATGCAAGTGTTCACGTAGGATGAAACTTGGCATGAAAGATTAAAGATTGTAGTTCTCACTAACCTGAGGCTGACAATAAAATGCAAGTGTTCACGTAGGATGAAACTTGTCATGAAAGATTAAAGATTGTAGTTCTCACTAACCTGAGGCTGACAATAAAATGCAAGTGTTCACGCAGGATGAAACTTTGCATGAAAGATTAAAGATTGTAGTTCTCACTAACATGAGGCTGACAATAAAATGCAAGTGTTCACGCAGGATGAAACTTTGCATAAAAGATTTAAGATTGTAGTTCTCACTAACATGAGGCTGACAATAAAATGCAAGTCTTCACATAGGATGGAGCTTAGCATTACAAAAAGATTCTTGTGCTCACATAGATGAGGCAGAGAATAAAATGCAAGTGTTCACATATGATGGAACTTGGCATTACATAAGCAAAATAATAGTTCACATAAGTTGAAACTTTGCATATCAAAGATTCTAGTATTAAAAAGATAAGGTTGAGAATAACTTACAAGTTTTCAGCAATGAAACTCACCTGTTACTGAAATACTGATGTTATATTCTGGTTTATTAATATTTTTATTTTAAAGATTCATTTTGAGGAAAACTGGAAAACTGATTAACATGACTAAAATATTTCATAATGTAGTAGTAACCCCAGAATTTAAAGTTGGTACTTTGTCATTGAGTAAATGAAACATTAATTTATCTTTGATCTGATAAATAGGTAAAAACTTTTGTGAATTATGATTTAAATTGTTCATACTTAAACAAATATGACAAAGTCAAAGGTTATTAGTAATTCTCTTTGTTTTATTGTTTTTCACTTTCAAAGTGCTTACTGGTAGTCTTGTTAAAATAAACTTTTAATTTGATCTGAACCGCTACCCCAGTTCTTGATAATTTTTCTTGTACAGTATAACCTTTTACTTTAAGAGTAAAGTAGGTGTCAACTGTTCAGTGACCATGTGAAAAAGTAAATTATTTGACAGAAAATGTAATATAGGTGATAAATACAATTTGCAATGATTTGTCAGATTGGCCGAGCGATGTATTGTTTTGATCATTCATATAATAAATACTGATTAATGTCTCAAATCTGGTAAATAGAAGTAGGTATTATTGTTTTTCAGTTAATTTGTTAACTGACTATTAGGTACTGTGCTAAAATTATTATTTGTTTGATAAAAGTTACACCAGTGGTTGGTGGTTGGTGCTATTTACTTGATGCAATTCGTTGTCACCAGCAGCAGATCAGTTGTTTAGAAACATAGTAATTGCTATTGACGTGTAATCTGATCAATTAAACTAGAAACTTAACATGAAAAGTTGAAACGTTTGAACTGGTTACTATCACTTATTGTTGTTTTTGGTCTTGCTAAGTACATACTTCGAGAACGAAGTATTGGTCAGTATGGCCGTGTGAGAGTATTCATATTTAGAGGCGAATAACTGATTGATTATTGATCACAAATATTGATGTTGTTAGTGATCTAATATAAAATCACAATAAGAACGTCAGCTGTCAGATGACAAAGACATTGACGTATGGAAACGTTCCATTTCAACTATATTTTATTAAACGTAAATTATTATTTTATAAATAGAAAGGTCTTAATTTAAAATATATGTTATTAGCATTTATTTAATTGATATTTCATAGACAGAAGTATTTAATGTAAATGGTATTTATTCTGACTTAAAAGGTCGCTTCACAAACACCGATTCTAGAGTTTTCAAACAAGTCATGTTTGGTGGTTTTACTTAATCAAAACAAATGTATATTATCTTAGTATTAAAATAAATGATTAAATAATAATTAATATGATACTAGTAATATTTCTCATGATTTAATATTGCAATTTAAAAGTAACAAGTTGTTTTAGACGATTCTCAGATCTTATAGATGATGGTAATCTAATATAAGATTTTACTTAAAGATTACAAATAAATACAAACTAAATTGCTAAATAATCTTATGAAGTTTTAAAATAGTTCCACTATACTAGATTTGTTAATTAAAACCTTTATTAGAAGATATTAAGCAATTATGTACAACCATCTCTGATTGGTCTAAAAAGGCGGCAGAATGGGCGGCAATGTTTGTGGTACTGACTGGTAATATGGAGGGATTTTAATGGGTTACCGCCAATTTCGAAGGGGATCTTGGATCGGATGGTTTGACGAGAGAGGACAGACTCACAGATCCTGAGTGGTGTCCAATGTCCATAATATTAATTTGTTAAAAGCCAATGTACTTAAGGAAATCACGCTGCATAGCGAAGTTCTTCCTATATTGTAAAATGGATTGAATTATGATCATCATATCATCACTTCTAGTGAAAGATCGACTGACCACAATGTTCATGTAAGTTAAGTATAAATAATTGATATTCTAATATTGATTAGTATTGCTGATCTATGTTGTTATGTATGTGTTATACATATAGCTAATATTGCTTAAGTGTGTTAAATCGAATTAAGGAATATTCATGTTCTTTCTTTACATTGACAAAGTTGCTAACTTTGAGAAACGGACCTTGTGTTAACAATAGTAATATACTAATGTGATAATGTGTTGACAAAAGACTAAAACAAGCTGCCGTGGAGTTTCTTATCCTTCTTCTCCATGAAGACCTAGTTTTGGAACGGATAATAGCTTTCTCATTAACGACAAGCCTAATTGAAATAAATGCCTGGTCTTGTCTTTCTGTGCTTTTCTTCATAAAATCCCTTCCCAACACACCATAATCATAGATACTTTCTTACATATTATATAACTAGCCATTCTGACACTCAAAGCTTACTAATTAAGTGGATGCCAATACCTATAAATGTAGTGTTTCATCCACTTTCTAACACGCGCACGGCCTCGAAAGCGAGTACGTCACTTAAAAAAATTTTTTTCAAGTACTTAAAGTTAATTGAAAAATCTAAAAAAATTATTGCATAATCTAAACACTTTAAAAAATTTATTCCCGTTGGAATTTTTTATAAAAACATATTTTTCAATATTCTAGACGGTTGTTAATTAAGAAAATTTTGTCCAATTTCCATCATCCTTCTAAACTAAAAAAAATGTTTAAATAATTACCTTAAAATTATTTCGCTTCGTGGACCTCTTCTTATAAATATATTAAACAAGATTGCGTCGTCTAAGTTATGAAATTGTTAATATTTTGTTAATAATATTTTTTTTAAGTTAACAAAAAAAGAAAAAGCACAATTATGTTGTAAAGAATTTTTTTTTCTTTATTTATTATTATATTTTCGTTTTTATGTCAATAAAAGACATCTTTTAATTGAAAAAAAAATTTTTTTTATCCATTTGTTTATAAACATTTTGTTAACAAATGGACTATTTATATATTTTAGATTTTTTTTTTTTTACAATTTTATAGAGAACTGTCAATTATGATTTTTAGAAAAAAAAAAATTATTAATAATTATTTTTAATTGTTTATAATCGTTTTTTTTTATTTGTTGTTTAAATTATTAGTTAAGATTTTTTTTTTTTTTCTAAAAATCATAATTGACCTTTCTGTACAAAATTACAGAAAAAATTTTTTTTTTCGTTAACAATAGCATTGTTTATTAACTTTACAATTTGTTATAAACAAATTCTCAACTTTGTTTTATTTTTTTCCTGTAAGTAATAACAATTACAAAAACGACCTCGTGCATTAAAATACCGAAAAAAAAATTATATTATTTTTTATGTAATTTTGAAAATACACGTGCTACAAAACTTGCAGCAGCTGATCCATTTGTTGACTTTAAAGTTAATATAACTTTTGAACTATGAAAAATACGACCATTAACATTTAGGTCAGTAGCATAATTTATAGCTGAACAAAATTGCCTTGAAGTTCAATAACCGAATTCGCATTATTTACAGAGTTAGAAGCCGCAGAAGTTCGAAAAACCTGAAAAAATCTTCAATTTTTATAAACAAATGCGCAAAACAACAAGTAAATAATAAATAAAAAATATATGACTACCATTATCTGAAAGATAATTTTATTGCCTACAAAAATGACCTGAAGTGCCCTGAAGTGACCTTTTTGAAGGTGTTTAATTGTTAATAACTTTTGGATTTTTTTATGTGCTAATTCAATTTAGCACAATGGTCTAGACATTATTCCGAATCGAATGAGCTAAACCACATAATTTTAGCAGTAGTATGTCGAATTAACACCATTTTTAACTTGTCGACTAGACTACTAGTTCTGTAGAAAATAATACTTTCCAGATATAATATGTCACGCAGGAGGACGTCATTACGTCATTCGAGAGGTGGTTGCTGAAAATCAGCGCTGTTGACGATATGTTCGTCCGAAGTCACAGCATTTTGCTGAGCAACGACCTGTTCTTGCACAGATGCGACGCACGGCTAAATTGTTCATAATATTGTTGTTTTTTTTGTTACAAAGTAGTCATTTTTTCACTCTGCTATCGGCATTTTGTTTTTGTTTTCATCGTTTGTTTGTTGTCATTTGCGAGTGTCGTAACACAGAGCAAATTATGTAACCTTGCAGAGCAAAATGTATTGTCTTTGGTCCCTGGCCATGGACAAAATTTTAAACCTTTAAATTTTTTGGTACGAGGCTTTTGGCTACATTCTATGTTTGTATTATTATTAATGTAATTTTTTTGTAATGTGCGTTTTGTTTGTGCAGAATAAACTATTTTTCTTTCTTTTTTCTTTTATTATAAAATCACGATTTTTCGTCTTAAATTCATAATTTTGTTCTGCATTTACCTCTGATTTTTTACTTTCTTGTCAATCAGCCCGCGAGCAGGCGCGGCTTTTTAAACCTCGGAAGCTTTGGAAGCTCTGAAAAAAACAAAAAAATAAATACTATTTTCATAATTTCCACTTCGTAAAAACACTACTTATAATCTCGATTTACTCGAAGCCGAATTTCTTTGCTTATAGATAAATTATTACATACTGGCTGCGCATTCAGCCCTTCGAGTCGGGATACGGTTTTGCGACCGGATCGCCGGTTTGCAGACAAACATTTTCTTATTATAAAATCACGATTTTTCGTCTTAAATTCATAACTTTGTTCTGCATTTACCTCTGATTTTTTACTTTCTTGTCGATCAGCCCGCGAGCAGGCGTAGCTTTTTAAACCTCGTTTACTTTGCAACTAATGAAAAAAACAAAAAAATAAAAACAATTTTCGTAATTTTCACTTCGTAAAAACACTACCGATAATCTCGAATTATTCGAAGCCTTTCCGACTGAATTTCTTTGCTTATAGATTATTTATTACTTACTGTCCACGCCTTAAACACGTTGAGTCGGGATTCGGTTTTGCGACCGGATCACCGGTTTGCAGACAAACATTTTCTTATTATAAAATCACGACTTTTCGTCTTAAATTTATAATTTTTTTCTGTACATATTTCCGATTACTTTCTTGTCGATCAGCCCGCAAGCAGGCGCGGCTTTTTAAACCTCGTTTACTTTGCAACTAATGAAAAAAACAAAAAAATAAAAACAATTTTCGTAATTTTCACTTCGTAAAAACACTACCGATAATCTCGAATTATTCGAAGCCTTTCCGACTGAATTTCTTTGCTTATAGATTTTTTATTACTTACTGTCCACGCCTTAAACACGTTGAGTCGGGATTCGGTTTTGCGACCGGATCGCCGGTTTGCAGACAAACATTTTCTTATTATAAAATCACGATTATTCGTCTTAAATTCATAATTTTGTTCTGCATTTACCTCTGTTTTTTTACTTTCTTGTCAATCAGCCCGCGAGCAGGCGTGGCTTTTTAAACCTCGTTTACTTTGCAACTAATGAAAAAAACAAAAAAATAAATACAATTTTCGTAATTTTCACTTCGTAAAAACACTACCGATAATCTCGATTTATTCAAAGCCTTTCCGACTGAATTTATTTGCTTATAGATTATTTATTACTTACTGTCCACGCCTTAAACACGTTGAGTCGGGATTCGGTTTTGCGACCGGATCACCGGTTTGCAGACAAACATTTTCTTATTATAAAATCACGATTTTTCGTCTTAAATTTATATTTTTTTTCTGTACATATTTCCGATTACTTTCTTGTCGATCAGGCCGCAAGCAGGCGCGGCTTTTTACACCTCGGTAGCTTTGCAAGCTCTGAAAAAAACAAAAAAATAAATACACTTTTCGTAAATTTCACTTCGTAAAAACACTACCGATAATCTCGATTTATTCGAAGCCTTTCCGACTGAATTTCTTTGCTTATAGATTATTTATTACTTACTGTCCACGCCTTAAACACGTTGAGTCGGGATTCGGTTTTGCGACCGGATCACCGGTTTGCAGACAAACATTTTCTTATTATAAAATGACGATTTTTCGTCTTAAATTTATATTTTTTTCTGCACATATCTCCGATTACTTTCTTGTCAATCAGCCCGCGAGCAGGCGCGGCTTTTTTCACCTCACTCGCTGTGCTTGCTATGAAAAAAACAACAAAAAAAAAATACAATTTTCGTAATTTTCACTTCGTATAAACACTACTTATAATCTCGATTTACTCGAAGCCTCTCCGGCTGAATTTCTTTGCTAATAGATAATTTATTACATACTGGCTGCGCCTTCAGCCCGTTGAGTCGGGATACGGTTTTGCGAGCGGATCGCCGGTTTGCAGAAAAACATTTTCTTATTATAAAATCACGATTTTTCGTCTTAAATTTATATTTTTTTTCTGTACATATTTCCGATTACTTTCTTGTCGATCATTCATTAAGCAGGCGCGGCTTTTTACACCTCGGTAGCTTTGCAAGCTATGAAAAAAACAACAAAAAAAAAATACAATTTTCGTAATTTTCACTTCGTATAAACACTACTTATAATCTCGATTTACTCGAAGCCTCTCCGTCTGAATATCTTTGCTTATAGATAATTTATTACATACTGGCCACGCCTAGTCCCTTGAGTCGGGATACGGTTTTGCAACCGTATCGCCGGTTTGCAGACAAACATTTTCTTATTATAAAATCACGATTTTTCGTCTTAAATTCATAACTTTTTTCTGCATTTATCTCTGATTTTTACTTTCTTTTCGATCAGCCCGCGAGCAGGCACGGCTTTTTACAACTCGCTCGCTTTGCAAGCTTTGAAAAAAAAACAAAATATATACAATTTTCGTAATTTTCACTTCGCAAAAACTACTTATAATCTCGATTTACTCGAAGCCCCTCCTGCTAAATTTCTTTGCTTATAGATAATTTATTACATACTGGCTGCGCCTTCAGCCTTTCGAGTCGGGATATGGTTTTGCGACCGGATCGCCGGTTTCCAGACAAAGATTTTCTTATTATAAAATCACGATTATTCGTCTTAAATTCATAATTTTGTTCTGCATTTACCTCTGTTTTTTTACTTTCTTGTCAATCAGCCCGCGAGCAGGCGTGGCTTTTTAAACCTCGTTTACTTTGCAACTAATGAAAAAAACAAAAAAATAAATACAATTTTCGTAATTTTCACTTCGTAAAAACACTACCGATAATCTCGATTTATTCAAAGCCTTTCCGACTGAATTTATTTGCTTATAGATTATTTATTACTTACTGTCCACGCCTTAAACACGTTGAGTCGGGATTCGGTTTTGCGACCGGATCACCGGTTTGCAGACAAACATTTTCTTATTATAAAATCACGATTTTTCGTCTTAAATTTATATTTTTTTTCTGTACATATTTCCGATTACTTTCTTGTCGATCAGGCCGCAAGCAGGCGCGGCTTTTTACACCTCGGTAGCTTTGCAAGCTCTGAAAAAAACAAAAAAATAAATACACTTTTCGTAAATTTCACTTCGTAAAAACACTACCGATAATCTCGATTTATTCGAAGCCTTTCCGACTGAATTTCTTTGCTTATAGATTATTTATTACTTACTGTCCACGCCTTAAACACGTTGAGTCGGGATTCGGTTTTGCGACCGGATCACCGGTTTGCAGACAAAGATTTTCTTATTATAAAATCACGATTTTTCGTCTTAAATTTATATTTTTTTCTGCACATATCTCCGATTACTTTCTTGTCAATCAGCCCGCGAGCAGGCGCGGCTTTTTTCACCTCACTCGCTGTGCTTGCTATGAAAAAAACAACAAAAAAAAAATACAATTTTCGTAATTTTCACTTCGTATAAACACTACTTATAATCTCGATTTACTCGAAGCCTCTCCGGCTGAATTTCTTTGCTAATAGATAATTTATTACATACTGGCTGCGCCTTCAGCCCGTTGAGTCGGGATACGGTTTTGCGAGCGGATCGCCGGTTTGCAGAAAAACATTTTCTTATTATAAAATCACGATTTTTCGTCTTAAATTTATATTTTTTTCTGTACATATTTCCGATTACTTTCTTGTCGATCATTCATTAAGCAGGAGCGGCTTTTAACACCTCGGTAGCTTTGCAAGCTATGAAAAAAACAACAAAAAAAATATACAATTTTCGTAATTTTCACTTCGTATAAACACTACTTATAATCTCGATTTACTCGAAGCCTCTCCGTCTGAATATCTTTGCTTATAGATAATTTATTACATACTGGCCACGCCTAGTCCCTTGAGTCGGGATACGGTTTTGCAACCGTATCGCCGGTTTGCAGACAAACATTTTCTTATTATAAAATCACGATTTTTCGTCTTAAATTCATAACTTTTTTCTGCATTTATCTCTGATTTTTACTTTCTTTTCGATCAGCCCGCGAGCAGGCACGGCTTTTTACAACTCGCTCGCTTTGCAAGCTTTGAAAAAAAAAAAAAATATATACAATTTTCGTAATTTTCACTTCGCAAAAACTACTTATAATCTCGATTTACTCGAAGCCCCTCCTGCTAAATTTCTTTGCTTATAGATAATTTATTACATACTGGCTGCGCCTTCAGCCTTTCGAGTCGGGATATGGTTTTGCGACCGGATCGCCGGTTTCCAGACAAAGATTTTCTTATTATAAAATCACGATTTTTCATCTTAAATTTATATTTTTTTTCTGCACATATCTCCGATTACTTTCTTGTCAATCAGCCCGCGAGCAGGCGTAGCTTTTTAAACCTCGTTTACTTTGCAACTAATGAAAAAAACAAAAAAAAAAATACAATTTTCGTAATTTTCACTTCGTAAAAACACTACCGATAATCTCGATTTATTCGAAGCCTTTCTGACTGAATTTCTTTGCTTATAGATTATTTATTACTTACTGTCCACGCCTTAAACACGTTGAGTCGGGATTCGGTTTTGCGACCGGATCGCCGGTTTGCAGACAAACATTTTCTTATTATAAAATCACGATTTTTCGTCTTAAATTTATATTTTTTTCTGCACATATCTCCGATTACTTTCTTGTCAATCAGCCCGCGAGCAGGCGCGGCTTTTTTCACCTCACTCGCTGTGCTTGCTATGAAAAAAACAACAAAAAAAAATACAATTTTCGTAATTTTCACTTCGTATAAACACTACTTATAATCTCGATTTACTCGAAGCCTCTCCGGCTGAATTTCTTTGCTAATAGATAATTTATTACATACTGGCTGCGCCTTCAGCCCGTTGAGTCGGGATACGGTTTTGCGAGCGGATCGCCGGTTTGCAGAAAAACATTTTCTTATTATAAAATCACGATTTTTCGTCTTAAATTTATATTTTTTTTCTGTACATATTTCCGATTACTTTCTTGTCGATCAGCCCGCAAGCAGGCGCGGCTTTTTAAACCTCGTTTACTTTGCAACTAATGAAAAAAACAAAAAAATAAATACAATTTTCGTAATTTTCACTTCGTAAAAACTACTTATAATTTCGATTTACTCGAAGCCCCTCCTGCTAAATTTCTTTGCTTATAGATAATTTATTACATACTGGCTGCGCCTTCAGCCTTTCGAGTCGGGATATGGTTTTGCGACCGGATCGCCGGTTTCCAGACAAAGATTTTCTTATTATAAAATCACGATTTTTCATCTTAAATTTATATTTTTTTTCTGCACATATCTCTGATTACTATCTTGTCAATCAGCCCGCGAGCAGGCGTAGCTTTTTAAACCTCGTTTACTTTGCAACTAATGAAAAAAACAAAAAATTAAATACAATTTTCGTAATTTTCACTTCGTAAAAACACTACCGATAATCTCGATTTATTCGAAGCCTTTCCGACTGAATTTCTTTGCTTATAGATTATTTATTATTTACTGTCCACGCCTTAAACACGTTGAGTCGGGATTCGGTTTTGCGACCGGATCACCGGTTTGCAGACAAACATTTTCTTATTATAAAATGACGATTTTTCGTCTTAAATTTATATTTTTTTCTGCACATATCTCCGATTACTTTCTTGTCAATCAGCCCGCGAGCAGGCGCGGCTTTTTTCACCTCACTCGCTGTGCTTGCTATGAAAAAAACAACAAAAAAAAAATACAATTTTCGTAATTTTCACTTCGTATAAACACTACTTATAATCTCGATTTACTCGAAATCGCTCCGGCTGAATTTCTTTGCTTATAGATAATTTATTACATACTGGCTGCGCCTTCAGCCCGTTGAGTCGGGATACGGTTTTGCGAGCGGATCGCCGGTTTGCAGAAAAACATTTTCTTATTATAAAATCACGATTTTTCGTCTTAAATTTATATTTTTTTTCTGTACATATTTCCGATTACTTTCTTGTCGATCATTCATTAAGCAGGCGCGGCTTTTTACACCTCGTTAGCTTTGCAAGCTATGAAAAAAACAACAAAAAAAAAATACAATTTTCGTAATTTTCACTTCGTATAAACACTACTTATAATCTCGATTTACTCGAAGCCTCTCTGTCTGAATATCTTTGCTTATAGATAATTTATTACATACTGGCCACGCCTAGTCCCTTGAGTCGGGATACGGTTTTGCAACCGTATCGCCGGTTTGCAGACAAACATTTTCTTATTATAAAATCACGATTTTTCGTCTTAAATTCATAACTTTTTTCTGCATTTATCTCTGATTTTTACTTTCTTTTCGATCAGCCCACGAGCAGGCACGGCTTTTTACAACTCGCTCGCTTTGCAAGCTTTGAAAAAAAAACAAAATATATACAATTTTCGTAATTTTCACTTCGTAAAAACTACTTATAATCTCGATTTACTCGAAGCCCCTCCTGCTAAATTTCTTTGCTTATAGATAATTTATTACATACTGGCTGCGCCTTCAGCCTTTCGAGTCGGGATATGGTTTTGCGACCGGATCGCCGGTTTCCAGACAAAGATTTTCTTATTATAAAATCACGATTTTTCATCTTAAATTTATATTTTTTTTCTGCACATATCTCCGATTACTTTCTTGTCAATCAGCCCGCGAGCAGGCGTAGCTTTTTAAACCTCGTTTACTTTGCAACTAATGAAAAAAACAAAAAAAAAAAAACAATTTTCGTAATTTTCACTTCGTAAAAACACTACCGATAATGTCGATTTATTCGAAGCCTTTCCTACTGAATTTCTTTGCTTATAGATTATTTATTACTTACTGTCCACGCCTTAAACACGTTGAGTTGGGATTCGGTTTTGCGACCGGATCGCCGGTTTGCAGACAAACATTTTCTTATTATAAAATCACGATTTTTCGTCTTAAATTTATATTTTTTTTCTGTACATATTTCCGATTACTTTCTTGTCGATCAGGCCGCAAGCAGGCGCGGCTTTTTACACCTCGGTAGCTTTGCAAGCTCTGAAAAAAACAAAAAAATAAATACAATTTTCGTAATTTTCACTTCGTAAAAACACTACCGATAATCTCGATTTATTCGAAGCCTTTCCGACTGAATTTCTTTGCTTATAGATTATTTATTACTTACTGTCCACGCCTTAAACACGTTGAGTCGGGATTCGGTTTTGCGACCGGATCGCCGGTTTGGAGACAAACATTTTCTTATTATAAAATCACGATTTTTCGTCTTAAATATATTTTTTTTCTGTACATATTTCCGATTACTTTCTTGTCGATCAGCCCGCAAGCAGGCGCGGCTTTTTAAACCTCGTTTACTTTGCAACTAATGAAAAAAACAAAAAAATAAATACAATTTTCGTAATTTTCACTTCGTAAAAACTACTTATAATTTCGATTTACTCGAAGCCCCTCCTGCTAAATTTCTTTGCTTATAGATAATTTATTACATACTGGCTGCGCCTTCAGCCTTTCGAGTCGGGATATGGTTTTGCGACCGGATCGCCGGTTTGCAGAAAAACATTTTCTTATTATAAAATCACGATTTTTCGTCTTAAATTTATATTTTTTTTCCGTACATATTTCCGATTACTTTCTTGTCGATCATTCATTAAGCAGGCGCGGCTTTTTACACCTCGGTAGCTTTGCAAGCTCTGAAAAAAACAAAAAAATAAATACTATTTTCATAATTTCCACTTCGTAAAAACACTACCTATAATCTCGATTTACGCGAAGCCTCTCCGTCTGAATATCTTTTCTTATAGATAATTTATTACATACTGGCCACGCCTAGTCCCTTGAGTCGGGATACGGTTTTGCAACCGTATCGCCGGTTTGCAGACAAACATTTTCTTATTATAAAATCACGAGTTTTCGTCTTAAATTCATAACTTTGTTCTGCATTTACCTCTGATTTTTACTTTCTTGTCGATCAGCCCGCGAGCAGGCACGGCTTTTTACACCTCGCTCGCTTTGCAAGCTTTGAAAAAAAATAAAATAATATACAATTTTCGTAATTTTCACTTCGTAAAAACTACTTATAATCTCGATTTACTCGAAGCCCCTCCTGCTGAATTTCTTTGCTTATAGATAATTTATTACATACTGGCTGCGCCTTCAGCCTTTCGAGTCGGGATATGGTTTTGCGACCGGATCGCCAGTTTCCAGACAAAGATTTTCTTATTATAAAATCACGATTTTTCATCTTAAATTTATATTTTTTTTCTGCACATATCTCCGATTACTTTCCTGTCAATCAGCCCGCGAGCAGGCGTAGCTTTTTAAACCTCGTTTACTTTACAACTAATGAAAAAAACAAAAAAAAAAATACAATTTTCGTAATTTTCACTTCGTAAAAACACTACCGATAATCTCGATTTATTCGAAGCCTTTCCGACTGAATTTCTTTGCTTATAGATTATTTATTACTTACTGTTCACGCCTTAAACACGTTGAGTCGGGATTCGGTTTTGCGACCGGATCGCCGGTTTGCAGACAAACATTTTCTTATTATAAAATCACGATTTTTCGTCTTAAATTTATATTTTTTTTCTGTACATATTTCCGATTACTTTCTTGTCGATCAGCCCGCAAGCAGGCGTGGCTTTTTAAACCTCGTTTACTTTGCAACTAATGAAAAAAACAAAAAAAAAAATACAATTTTCGTAATTTTCACTTCGTAAAAACACTACCGATAATCTCGATTTATTCGAAGCCTTTCCGACTGAATTTCTTTGCTTGTAGATTATTTATTACTTACTGTCCACGCCTTAAACACGTTGAGTCGGGATTAGGTTTTGCGACTGGATCGCCGGTTTGCAGACAAACATTTTCTTATTATAAAATCACGATTATTCGTCTTAAATTCATAATTTTGTTCTGCATTTACCTCTGTTTTTTTACTTTCTTGTCAATCAGCCCGCGAGCAGGCGTGGCTTTTTAAACCTCGTTTACTTTGCAACTAATGAAAAAAACAAAAAAATAAATACAATTTTCGTAATTTTCACTTCGTAAAAACACTACCGATAATCTCGATTTATTCGAAGCCTTTCCGACTGAATTTCTTTGCTTATAGATTATTTATTACTTACTGTCCACGCCTTAAACACGTTGAGTCGGGAACCGGTTTTGCGACCGGATCACCGGTTTGCAGACAAACATTTTCTTATTATAAAATCACGATTTTTCGTCTTAAATTTATATTTTTTTTCTGTACATATTTCCGATTACTTTCTTGTCGATCAGGCCGCAAGCAGGCGCGGCTTTTTACACCTCGCTCGCTTTGCAAGCTCTGAAAAAAACAAAAAAATAAATACTATTTTCATAATTTCCACTTCGTAAAAACACTACCGATAATCTCGATTTATTCGAAGCCTTTCCGACTGAATTTCTTTGCTTATAGATTATTTATTACTTACTGTCCACGCCTTAAACACGTTGAGTCGGGAACCGGTTTTGCGACCGGATCACCGGTTTGCAGACAAACATTTTCTTATTATAAAATCACGATTTTTCGTCTTAAATTTATATTTTTTTTCTGTACAGTTTTCCGATTACTTTCTTGTCGATCAGGCCGCAAGCAGGCGCGGCTTTTTACACCTCGGTAGCTTTGCAAGCTCTGAAAAAAACAAAAAAATAAATACAATTTTCGTAAATTTCACTTCGTAAAAACACTACCGATAATCTCGATTTATTCGAAGCCTTTCCGACTGAATTTCTTTGCTTATAGATTATTTATTACTTACTGTCCACGCCTTAAACACGTTGAGTCGGGATTCGGTTTTGCGACCGGATCGCCGGTTTGCAGACAAACATTTTCTTATTATAAAATCACGATTTTTCGTCTTAAATTCATAACTTTTTTCTGCATTTACCTCTGATTTTTACTTTCTTGTCGATCAGCCCGCGAGTAGGCACGGCTTTTTACACCTCGCTCGCTTTGCAAGATTTGAAAAAAAAAAAAAATATATACAATTTTCGTAATTTTCACTTCATAAAAACTACTTATAATCTCGATTTACTCGAAGCCCCTCCTGCTGAATTTCTTTGCTTATAGATAATTTATTACATACTGGCTGCGCCTTCAGCCTTTCGAGTCGGGATTCGGTTTTGCGACCGGATCACCGGTTTGCAGACAAACATTTTCTTATTATAAAATCACGATTTTTCATCTTAAATTTATATTTTTTTTCTGCACATATCTCCGATTACTTTCTTATCAATCAGCCCGCGAGCAGGCGCGGCTTTTTTTTACCTCACTCGCTGTGCTTGCTATGAATAAAACAACAAAAAAAAAATACAATTTTCGTAATTTTCACTTCGTATAAACACTACTTATAATCTCGATTTACTCGAAGCCTCTCCGGCTGAATTTCTTTGCTTATAGATAATTTATTACATACTGGCCACGCCTTCTGCCCGTTGAGTCGGGATTCGGTTTTGCGACCGGATCACCGGTTTGCAGACAAACATTTTCTTATTATAAAATCACGATTTTTCGTCTTAAATATATATTTTTTTTTCTGCACATATCTCCGATTACTTTCTTGTCAATCAGCCCGCGAGCAGGCGTAGCTTTTTAAACCTCGTTTACTTTGCAACTAATGAAAAAAACAAAAAAATAAATACAATTTTCGTAATTTTCACTTCGTAAAAACTACTTATAATCTCGATTTACTCGAAGCCCCTCCTGCTGAATTTCTTTGCTTATAGATAATTTATTACATACTGGCTGCGCCTTCAGCCCTTCGAGTCGGGATATGGTTTTGCGACCGGGGGAGATTTTTTTATTATAAAATCACGATTTTTCATCTTAAATTTATATTTTTTTTCTGCACATATCTCCGATTACTTTCTTGTCAATCAGCCCGCGAGCAGGCGCGGATTTTTTCACCTCACTCGCTGTACTTGCTATGAATAAAACAACAAAAAAAAAAAAAAAAACGTAATTTTCACTTCGTATAAACACTACTTATAATCTCGATTTACTCGAAGCCCCTCCTGCTGAATTTCTTTGCTTATAGATAATTTATTACATACTGGCTGCGCCTTCAGCCTTTCGAGTCGGGATATGGTTTTGCGACCGGATCGCCGGTTTCCAGACAAAGATTTTCTTATTATAAAATCACGATTTTTCATCTTAAATTTATATTTTTTTTCTGCACATATCTCCGATTACTTTCTTGTCAAACAGCCCGCGAGCAGGCGTAGCTTTTTAAACCTCGTTTACTTTGCAACTAATGAAAAAAACAAAAAAATAAATACAATTTTCGTAATTTTCACTTCGTAAAAACACTACCGATAATCTCGATTTATTCGAAGCCTTTCCGACTGAATTTCTTTGCTTGTAGATTATTTATTACTTACTGTCCACGCCTTAAACACGTTGAGTCGGGATTCGGTTTTGCGACCGGATCGCCGGTTTGCAGACAAACATTTTCTTATTATAAAATCACGATTTTTCGTCTTAAATTCATAATTTTGTTCTGCATTTACCTCTGTTTTTTTACTTTCTTGTCAATCAGCCCGCGAGCAGGCGTGGCTTTTTAAACCTCGTTTACTTTGCAACTAATGAAAAAAACAAAAAAATAAATACAATTTTCGTAATTTTCACTTCGTAAAAACACTACCGATAATCTCGATTTATTCGAAGCCTTTCCGACTGAATTTCTTTGCTTATAGATTATTTATTACTTACTGTTCACGCCTTAAACACGTTGAGTCGGGATTCGGTTTTGCGACCGGATCACCGGTTTGCAGACAAACATTTTCTTATTATAAAATCACGATTTTTCGTCTTAAATTTATATTTTTTTTCTGTACATATTTCCGATTACTTTCTTGTCGATCAGGCCGCAAGCAGGCGCGGCTTTTTACACCTCGGTAGTTTTGCAAGCTCTGAAAAAAACAAAAAAATAAATACAATTTTCGTAAATTTCACTTCGTAAAAACACTACCGATAATGTCGATTTATTCGAAGCCTTTCCGACTGAATTTCTTTGCTTATAGATTATTTATTACTTACTATCCACGCCTTAAACACGTTGAGTCGGGATTCGGTTTTGCGACCGGATCACCGGTTTGCAGACAAACATTTTCTTATTATAAAATGACGATTTTTCGTCTTAAATTTATATTTTTTTTCTGCACATATCTCCGATTACTTTCTTGTCAATCAGCCCGCGAGCAGGCGCGGCTTTTTTCACCTCACTCGCTGTGCTTGCTATGAATAAAACAACAAAAAAAAAATACAATTTTCGTAATTTTCACTTCGTAAAAACTACTTATAATCTCGATTTACTCGAAGCCCCTCCTGCTGAATTTCTTTGCTTATAGATAATTTATTACATACTGGCTGCGCCTTCAGCCTTTCGAGTCGGGATATAGTTTTGCGACCGGATCGCCGGTTTCCAGACAAAGATTTTCTTATTATAAAATCACGATTTTTCATCTTAAATTTATATTTTTTTTCTGCACGTATCTCCGATTACTTTCTTGTCATTTAGCCCGCGAGCAGGCGTAGCTTTTTAAACCTCGTTTACTTTGCAACTAATGAAAAAAACAAAAAAATAAATACAATTTTCGTAATTTTCACTTCGTAAAAACACTACCGATAATCTCGATTTATTCGAAGCCTTTCCGACTGAATTTCTTTGCTTATAGATTATTTATTACTTACTGTCCACGCCTTAAACACGTTGAGTCGAGATTCGGTTTTGCGACCGGATCGCCGGTTTGCAGACAAACATTTTCTTATTATAAAATCACGATTTTTCGTCTTAAATTTATATTTTTTTTCTGTACATATTTCCGATTACTTTCTTGTCGATCAGCCCGCAAGCAGGCGCGGCTTTTTAAACCTCGTTTACTTTGCAACTAATGAAAAAAACAAAAAAATAAATACAATTTTCGTAATTTTCACTTCGTAAAAACACTACCGATAATCTCGATTTATTCGAAGCCTTTCCGACTGAATTTCTTTTCTTGTAGATTATTTATTACTTACTGTCAACGCCTTAAACACGTTGAGTCGGGATTCGGTTTTGCGACCGGATCGCCGGTTTGCAAACAAACATTTTCTTATTGGGGGGAGTGACGGTACTGAGTACATAACAGTGTCAAAATATTTCTTACGTTTCAAAAATAAAACAAGTACTTGTTTTGCAAAAACTTTATTGTGAAAAGACATTAATAAGTGCAACTTACAAGTGACGCTATTATCTAGTGATTTTGTGCTGTGTACTACATAAAAAACGTTAAAAATCGTATTCATTTTGGGAACTTGTATTTTTCTACCCTTTACGTACAAATAATAATAGACTTTTTGCTTATTTGCTAAAATACTGCGTGACCAACTTTCAGTGTGTGTGCATCCTTACGTTGACGCTGTGTTTCGTCTTATGGGGTCATAACTTGCCATAACACTGTGATAACTGCCATAAAAGCATTTACTGAGAACAGCGCCATCTAGTAATTCCTAAGTGAACTGTTCTGTGGATCGATTGTGCAAACGAGATCGAATAATTTCACTATGGTAAAGTGTGGTGGCTGCGGTAAATTTCTCGCGGCGGCGGATGCGGCTAAATGCGACAACTGCCGATCTTGGTATCATCGGCTGTGTGTGGGAATACACGAAATAGGCCTTTTAACATCCCCCTGGCACTGCCCGGAGTGTAGCAAAAACCTTGTGCGGGACAACCGGGCCGAAACGCCAGTTAGAGGCCAGGCAAAGGCACCAGTGGATGACAGTATGGTCAATCTCATGGATACGAGTCCTATAAATACCACCGCTTTGGACGTCACACATGAGCTCGCTCAAGACATCACTATTGAGCTGAAAAAGTTTAAGGAAGAGTTTATTAACACGGTGCGAAGTGAATTTCAATTACTGCGTAATGATCTAGCCGACTTGAGATCTTCATTAAAATTCACTAATGACCGTATGAGCAGCTTGGAGGAGAGAGTGGCCGTTATGGAGAACCAGAAATCGGTACAATCCGAAATCTCGCCGGCTGTGCATCAATTAATTTCCCAATTGCGGAGCGATATAAATGACCGTGATCAGGAACTGTTAGCCACTGATATACAGATCTCAAACATGCCAGAGCCGAGTGGTGAAAATCCCATACACACGGCTATGCTAGTGGCGTCAAAGATGGGCGTAAAAATCGAGGCACGCGATATTGTGAGTGCCGAGCGCGTTGGAGGCAGACGCATAAATGTTACGCAGCCAGTGCCGGTGGAGACCCGCCCGCGTTTCCTCGTCGTGCACCTCGCGCGCCGGGATCTACGCGACGAGATGTTGGAGGCCGCACGAGTACGTCGTGGCATGACTTCTACTGATCTCGACTTGCCCGGTTTGTCAGCGCGATTCTACGTCAACGAACGCCTTACTAAGCTGAATCGTGAGTTGTTTCGGATGGCGCGGGGGGCCGGGAGCCGGCTCGGTTGGCAGTTTGTATGGTGCAAACGAGGCCGTATTCTTGCCCGATACAAACACGGAGACACCGCTTGCCAAATCCGCTGCGAGGCTGATGTGCAACGCACCTTTGTACCCGTGCCTGTACCGGTTACCGACGGCCACAAGTCCTAAATATTTATGTCTCACTGTTACCATTATTTTTTATTGTTTCTGCTTTTTTTGTTTTAATTTAAACTTTATAGTTTTTAACCGACTTCACAAAAAGGAGGAGGTTCTCAATTCGTCTGTATGTTTTTTTTTTTTTTTTTTTTTTTTTTTTTATGTGTGTTAGCTCATAACTTTTTTCTGGGTGAACCGATTTGGATGATTCTTTTTTTATTTGATAGGTGGTGCTTTACATGTGGTCCCATTTAAATTTGATCAGGGTCTGACCAGTAGTTTTTGAGTTATCCTTAATACTGCATATTTTTCCACGTAGTTTATATGGATGATGTGTTAATAATTTCCTGTCATTGTTATTTACACACCAAGAAGTGGTATACGAATTTGCGTGGGGTAGGTACCGCAACTGAAAAGTGAAAAATAAAAACTTTTTTACAAAAAAAACAACCGACTTCCAAAAAAAACACTAAAAGACGTGAAAAATAACTTTAATTTCGGAAGTCGGTGGCCAAAATCGAAAATATAACACCAAAGACACCGACTTCCGAAATTAAAGTTATTTTTCACGTCTTTTAGTGTTTTTTTTGGAAGTCGGTTGTTTTTTTTGTAAAAAAGTTTTTATAGTTTTTATCATACCAAAGACACGTATTTTATTGTATGTTTCAAAAGTGTCATGGTCCTATAATTATTATCTAATATGTTCGTTCTGCCCGACCCTCCTGGGAAACAGGCGTAATATTATGTTATCTTATGTTGTTTGTCTCACGGAGGCGGCGCTCGCGCATTTCACTGGGTTTGTACACCGGTTTCGACATACTAATATTATTATAATAATTATTTACAACTTTATCCTACATCTAGCAATATTTTCAGTCCTTTGTACATTACTAATTATTATTATTATTATACATATTCACGTTATCTATCCGATATTTGCAAAAACCTATACAATCTTTCTATTTAATTCTGAACAAATAATTTTATTTAGGTCTATAAAAACTGATGTAATTTTGAATGAATGCGCTTTCAAAGTGTTAGCAAATCATTTAATAACTGCAGTAGTAATAATAGCAACTCATTTGATAACTGTAGTAGTAATCTTACATTATGGTCATGGTGCCTAAGAGTGGAAAATATCTTAAGGTTGGCTTCCTTAACGCAAGGTCTCTGGGTACAGACCATGATGATTTGATAATATGTGCAATTGACAGACATAGTTTTGATATAATGGCTATAAACGAAACTTGGCTTCGACCGGGGGAGGAGGGGCGAGCGCCGGTCGTGCCTGGCTATCGTCTGCGTCACACTCCGCGGCCGACAGCTGTTCGCGCGGGACGTGGTGGGGGCGTTGGGTTTTATCTGCGTCGGGGTCTGAGCGCGCGTGTTAGAAAGTGGATGAAACACTACATTTATAGGTATTGGCATCCACTTAATTAGTAAGCTTTGAGTGTCAGAATGGCTAGTTATTTAATATGTAAGAAAGTATCTATGATTATGGTGTGTTGGGAAGGGATTTATGAAAAAAAGCACAGAAAGACAAGACCAGGCATTTATTTCAATTAGGCTTGTCAATATATGTAGGTAGGTAACGTTAATGAGAAAGCTATTATCCGTTCCAAAACTAGGTCTTCATGGAGAAGAAGGATAAGAAACTCCATGGCAGCTTGTTTTAGTCTTTTGTCAACACATTTTCACATTAGCATATTATTATTGTTAACACAAGGTCCGTTTCTCAAAGTTAGCAACTTTGTCAATGTAAAGAAAGAACATGAATATTTCTTAATTCGATTTAACACACATAAGCAATATTAGCTATATGTATAACACATACATAACAACATAGATCAGCAATACTAATCAATATTATAATATCAATTATATACTTAACTTACATGAACATTGTGGTCAGTCGATCTTTCACTAGAAGTGATGATATGATGATCATAATTCAATCCATTTTACAATATAGGAAGAACTTCGCTATGCAGCGTGATTACCTTATGTACATTGGCTTTTAACAAATTAATATTATGGACATTGGACACCACTCAGGATCTGTGAGTCTGTCTTCTCTCGTCAAACCATCCGAACCAAGATCCCCTTCAAAATTGGCGGTAACTCATTAAAATCCCTCCATATTACCAGTCAGTACCACAAACATTGCCGCCCATTCTGCCGCCATTTTAGACCAATCAGAGATGGTTGTACATAATTGCTAAATATCTTCTTATTTATGTATTAATTAATAAATCTAGTATAGTGGAACTATTTTAAAACTTCATAAGATTATTTAGCAATTTAGTATGTATTTATTTGTAATCTTTAAGTAAAATCTTATATTATATTACCATCATCTTCAAGATCTGAGAATCGTCTAAAACAACTTGTTACTTTTAAATTGCAATATTAAATCATGAGAAATATTACTAGTATCATATTAATTATTATTTAATCATTTATTTTAATACTAAGATAATATACATTTGTTTTGATTAAGTAAAACTACCAAACATGACTTGTTTGAAAACTCTAGAATCGTTGTTTGTGAAGCGACCTTTTAAGTCATAATAAATACCATTTACATTAAATACTTCTGTCTATGAAATATCAATTAAATAAATGCTAATAACATATATTTTAAATTAAGACCTTTCTATTTATAAAATAATAATTTACGTTTAATAAAATATAGTTGAAATGGAACGTTTCCATACGTCAATGTCTTTGTCATCTGACGTTCATATTGTGATTCTAGATTAGAGATCATTATACAACATCAATATTTGTGATCAATAATCAATCAGTTATTCGCCTATAAATATGAATACTCTCACACGCGCATCTGTACTGGCATAGCAGATCCCAGGTTCGATTCCGTCGAACAGATGTGGCTGACAATATCACTAAGCGGGAAAAAAATTGCCATTGGAACAGCGTACCGGCCACCGTGGTTTGACATAGATCACTTCCTTGATGCCATCGCGAACACTTTTGCTACGTTGGGACACTGTGATCATTATATATTACTCGGTGATTTCAACGTAAACATGCTCAACAAAAACGAGTCCAAAACCAAAAAAGTTCACGAATTTTTAAACTGCATCAGTCTCGTTCAACTTGTTACGGTGCCGACTCATTTTACAGACACGAGTGAGACTCTTATCGACCTACTGTGCACAGACCTTAGGGCAAGATACACGACGGTGGAATCCTTTGGTTCCATTACAGGCCATTCCATTATAGTCAGTGAATTTCACATAAAGCGGGACAAAGAACAATGCCCACTTCCCATACATTTAAAAACCTGATAATTAACGTTTATGTGTAGTTATGAGGTATAGTAGAAAGACTACCTGTAAGTTTAGAAAATAATGTCTTATAGTCATTTTTACGAGTTTAACGCTACGAAGTCCAAAAACTAAGAATGTTACTTTTTAAGTTAGGATTTGCCGTTACTTACTTAATAAACATAAATAAATGCGCTAGACCTAATTATTAACACTCGAAGTATAGTCTCAAATAGGAATACTTACCTGGCTATGTATAAGCATCAAGGAACATAATACTCACCTATGGCGAGATATGCATAGTGTAAAGTCTTTTTTACTTTGAGAATTCCTTGAAACAAACTCCCTTATATTAAAGTGACAATCATCGAGTCTAAGCAGTTACTTGCTTAGACTCGATGATTGTCATTATAAATTGAGTATCGAGTGCCGAGCATTAACTGCTATTTCTCCAACACACATAAGTAGGTACCTACTAACTATATTTTTAGTAAAAAAACGATAGGTAGTTAAGTAGTTTCTATACCTTTTAAAAGTCTAACAAGTTCTTGTATTGTCAAAAGTGATCACTTATCTACCCAAGACCCAACACATTTTATTGGCCTACGGTACATACATAAATACCTGATGAACAAAACGGGAAAAACAAATAAAACACTATGTTAAAGTGGAATGGTTTATTAATTATCATCATTTTCATCTAAATCTCTTATAACTTCGTTATCTAGAAATTCTGCTGGAGCAGAGATATTTTCTTGATACCTAGCCCATCCAAGGTACCACACTAATGTCATAACGTGAGCGCAACATCCAATGGTTCGTCGACCGACCAAGCAATTACAACAATATTCGGCTATACCACCTCTGCCAGACACATTATTTTCTATTAAAATGTAGACATAATATTGTTTTCTTGAAATGTGCCTGGACTTAATTTTTCCTCTTATTAATGTGATGTCACCACTTCCTCTCAGATTATACTGAGAAAAATCTTGCGTGTCCCTACATATTTCAATTCTATAGGATCCATGAAAACGAATATGTTCCCCGTAATAGGACCTGGCTTGCCTTATCTGGTAGGTACCTAGAGCAAATAGTATTAATTCACTATAACTTAATCTAGGAAACATAAATAAATTATCTCGGTCAGCTGTTATGCTTTGAAAAACAGTAGACCTTCTATTCATATTTAGTTCCTCAACCAATAGGGCTAAATTATTTACAAAATTAATTCTCTCTCTAATTATTGCAACTATTTCATTACAATCATCTCTATCACGAAAACGAACACCAAATCGGTTAAGTAAACTGGCAGCTATCTGAAAGTTCTGCATCATATTTGGCACTGATTTATTAAAATAGTCTTGCCTCAGGAGCTTGAAATCTCTTTTGAAGTGACCATTTACTGCCTCAACTACCCAGCGGCATATTGTTACACAGCGGCTTCGGTTGGCCTGCTGTGTTGTTAATTGATATTCACCTTCTGATAGTGAATCAGGCATATATGGCCGATAATTACAACCTTCTAACATCCTTATAGAATCTCGGAAACCCCTATCCAATATAAACACATCATTTTCTTGAAAATATAATCTAAGAGGAGAGTTTTCATAATCAAAAAGGGAAATCATTATGTCGGCATCGGATGTGGTAGCCTTGTATGGACCGAAACAATCTAAGATGTAACCATCACATGCCACTAATAAAAATGGCTTTAGTAGATTCCTATATTTGTGTAAAGAATACGTATATTTTTGGAAGGAATAATTGGAACTTTTATTTATATATATGTATGTCCCATCGCAAATAATTATAGCGTTTGTATAGTTTTCATTGTATATACCATTTGGTATTGTCAGGTTATGATCCATTAGACTTTCTCTTGATATGTGAGTAATGCCCAGGTGCATAGGTACAAAATCTTGAACCATGATTTCCCTGCATTTGTTCATTAGTCGCTCTAATGTGCTACGCGGTATATCTAATAATGTAGATAGCCGTACATCTGATTCACCGGTCCTCATTTTTATTAACAATGCAGCTAATCCCAAAATACCCTTGTGCATTCCTTGTATGCGAGGAACTTCATTAAGAAGGGTGAAAAAGTCTTGTTTGGACCTTCCAGTCCAAAAGAAAAATATGTTATCTTCAATTTCTTGAATGGCTTCCACATTTGTGAAATTAAGGTAGGGCTTGAAGGCGTTCACAAATGAAAAAATGTGTTCTACTTGTTGTGAAGTAAATGTGCTCATGCTATTACTTGAATCAAACAGATTACTCCACTCATTACTCAGTCTATGTTCTGTACAGACACGACTGTGCACAGGGATATAATATTTATACGCACTGAGTATCGTTGCTCTAAATGAATCTGCCATACTGTGAAGATTCATATTAGAACATTGAGGGAAAAGGCAGTGAGAAGCAGTATTTGCTGCCCGTCTATAATTTTCCAATGTTATGTTGCTAGATACAACTTCAGCACGCACTTCTAGATTTTCATTAACTGGTTCAGCAGTAATTGGCTCAGAGTCACCTGTTTCAATGTCAACTTCTTCAGTAGTAGAAACTCCACGAGCTTCATCAACATGTTCAATACGTGTGGCAGCACGCTTACAACTCATCCAGCATGAATGGCATATTCTATCAGATGATGATATCTACAACAGAAAATACTAAATTAATATCAGGTACTTATTGTAAATATATTAATAAAAAACATTTTCATGTGATTTTTATGGTCAAAAAGCAATTATTATTATTGTTGTGTTAAAAATATAAGTACAATAATTTTATTATTTATTTGTGGCTAAATTATTACAGCATCAGTCAATCATTAATAGATATAATAATTTCTGTCCAGAAGACAAAAAGAGAAATCATCTAGAGTAAGAAGTAATACACTGGCAAATAATGAACAATATAGAAACATAAATACCTGACGTGGTGCAATTCTTGTTTGTATAATAACATTTATCTGTCTTTGCTCTTCTGAAGGATTGTCAAAAACAATAGAATGGCTCTGACGATTAAGTGTTGACCGTCCACAAATACTGCACACTTGTCTTCGACCTGGTTGAGATGATCCTGAAGCTTGAGCATCATCACAGCTCGTTGTTAATTGCTGGTTTATGCTTCTCATGAGGAGTTCATTACAAGGTTCACAAATATAATCTTCCTCAGTAATCTGAAATAGGAAACTCAATAAAAAACTTCGTTTGTTTACAATTGATACAATAGCTTAATGCCAGCAGCACATGTTGAACAAATGGTTCCACATTAAGAATAAACAACAAGCAAAGACAGTTCAAAACGAAACATGAAATAACAAGTTAGTAAAATTTTTGAAAAACTTATTTTGAATCAAATGCAAGGATTTTTTAATAATCACAAATTACTGCATAACAAACAGTTCGGTTTTACGAGGGGTCGTTCGACTACTGATGCCGGAGTTGAACTTTTAGGACATGTTTATGATGCATGGGAGGACAAATGCGATGCTTTGGGAATCTTTTGCGATTTGTCCAAGGCATTCGATTGTGTTCTTCATGAAACATTGATCAGGAAACTGCACCACTACGGAATCCGAAACGCCTCTCTGGATCTTCTTACTTCTTACTTAAGTGATAGGATTCAGAGAGTTGATGTTAATGGAAAAAGATCACCCGGATCGGTAGTAAGAATGGGGGTCCCCCAGGGCTCAATTCTTGGGCCATTTTTATTTCTTATTTATATAAATGACTTGCCTTACCTCATAAAGGATAAACATGATATAGTGTTATTTGCAGACGACACTTCACTTTTATTTAAACTGAAACGTCAGCAGCTGATTACTGACAATGTAAATAGCGCCCTTGCAATAGTAGTTAACTGGTTTAATGTTAATAACCTACTTCTTAACGAGAAAAAAACTAAATGTATTAAGTTTACGATACCTCATGTTAGACAAGTAGAAACTAGTGTTCTCATAAAGGGTGAAGTGCTGAAACCCGAAAATACCACAGTTTTCTTAGGCATAACTTTGGATACCAAGCTTCAATGGGGCCCCCACATAGATAAATTGTCAAAAAAGCTTAGCTCTGCAGCATACGCCGTTAGAAAAATTCGTGGTTTAACTGATTTAGAGACAGCCCGTTTAGTATACTTTAGTTATTTTCATAGTGTGATGTCGTACGGTATTCTGTTGTGGGGAAATGCCGCCGATATCCAGACAATTTTCGTTTTACAAAAAAGGGCAATTCGTTCTATCTATAAATTAAGTCCCAGACACTCCCTCAGAGATAAATTTAAAGAGATTAATATAATTACTGTGCCTTCTCAGTATATTTATGAAAATCTTTTGTATGCACATAAAAATATTAATCTGTTTAAAAAATACAGTGATATCCACAATATAAATACTAGAAACAAACACAAATTTATTGTTCCTACAACCAGGCTCAAGAAAATAGGTGGCTCGTTTAGATGCCAATGTATACGTTTTTATAATAAACTTCCTAGCGACATTCAAGATTTAAGCTTTAATAAATTCAAATCTTTTATAAAACGGAAACTATGCCAGAAAGCCTATTATACTGTGAAAGACTATATTGAGGACAAAAAGGCTTGGGATTGAGCTGCTCCAATAAATTTACACGGTGAATGTTGATTTTAATTTGCTAGCTATTTTAGACATGAATATTTACTGTAAAAAGTATTATATTTTTTTAATTATTGAGAATATGAGGACTATGTGGGTCATTGTTTCAGTTATATTCTTGATCTGGCAGTTTAAGTAGTTTATGCGGCCTACCCAAATGTCCTTTCTTTGGTATTGTTCGTCGAATCGTTGAGCTCCTTAAGTTCTGAGTTGAGCTGCACGGTTACTGACAAATGCGTGCACTGACTGGACAGGTCCACTTAATCTGTGTGGTTCTTTCCTCAAAAGACCATTTCAGACACCAATCTACATGGTTCTCAAACATTATGTCCGATTTTTTTTATATACACATTGACATTGTTGAATTTCATATACACAATGACATGAGTATTTACTTGTAAAGTAGTATGTTATTTTAATTATTGTGAATGTGAGGATTATGTGGGTCATTGCTTTTTTTTTTCGCAGTTAATTTTGATCATGATCTGGCAGATTGAGTAATTTATGTGGCCTACCCAAATGTCCTTTCTTTGGTATTGTTCGTCGAATCGTTGAGCTCCTTAAGTTCTGACTTCCTGAGTTGAGCTGCACGATTACTGACAAATGCGTGCACTGACTGGACAGGTCCACTCAATCTGTGTGGTTCTTTCCTCAAAAGACCATTTCAGATACCAATCTACATGGTCTTCACATGATCTGACCAAGATTATGTCTGGACTTTAAAAGAGACTGTGACCTCTGAGTTTGTTTCGGCCTTTCTTCTCAGAGTAGTCAGATAGGAAACGCCGACCTCATCTAGTTTA
The DNA here is from genome assembly GCA_916610205.1 of Griposia aprilina. Lineage (NCBI taxonomy): Eukaryota > Metazoa > Arthropoda > Insecta > Lepidoptera > Noctuidae > Griposia > Griposia aprilina. The sequence goes on from OU744314.1 coordinate 1,008,577, forward strand.
AAAATATGATTGACGTGTAAAAGTGTTTGTACAAACCTACTTACAGAAATAAAATCATTTATCATTTATCATTTATCATTTATCAAGACAAAAATATATTAGTTTAGTCAATATATGTAATACATCTTTCGGATACATAGATCTTTCGGACAGACTGTGCGTGTGTATGTCATACATTTTATAGGAACTTTGTTATTTTGATTAGGATATGATTGATATATTTATATTAAAAATAATAAGCATAAATACTTACGATTACTGGTGATATCCACTCGCTAAGTAACGAAATAACTCTTGTGTTGAGCTCATGAACGAGATAACGTCGAAACGTGTGTAAGCAGACGTTGCAGTTTATGCAAAGTATACGTCGACTTTTTGCTGAAGGCGGCATTGTCAAGAGGACGGATTTACAACGGTATGGTAAGCAAAGGTCGTCAGATAAGGAAGATATCGAGGTCCAGGGGCGGTAAATAGGGTCGTAAAAAGAAGTAACACACACAAAATGGCACAGTACACAAAGAGACGCAAGCGCAACAACGAAGGACTGCACCGATGACCGATGCCAATCGCAGAACTGTCAAATGTCCAAAAAATCCGTTTCACTCTTGCGAACTCAATTACATACTGCGTGATTAATTTATTTAATTATTATGCTATTTTTTTATTAATCTGTATTAGGAAAAGACGAATATAGAAATACTTACTGATTAAATAAAACGTAAAGTAATATATAAAACTCAGAAACAGATTTGAATAAAGTCAAGTAGCGGTATTTATAATGGAACGTAAAAACAGGGAAGTTAAGATGCGTTCAAAACATGGTATAAGTTTACTCTTAGGTAGAATAAGCATAAAGAAATATTAAAAAATCTTCTTTTCCTGCGTTTCTTTTAACATTTTGATAAGCGTAATTAATATACAATTAAATTAGCTGAATTTTAAGATTTATTTCATTACTATACATAGTCAGGTGAAAAATGGGCATTCTTCTTTATACCATTTGTAACCAAATTCAGGCCGATAAAAGACATATTATGTAGGGAAAGTTTTTACATGGATTTATCACAATCAAACATAGGTCGTGTTTCTGAATTTACCGATGTAAATGACGTGGTTGATAGTTTTAACCACAGCATAATATCATTGTTTGATGTTCACGCGCCACTTAAAACTTGTCATATTAAGGAATTATCGTATCCCTGGATTACGGACACTATCCAGCTCATGATGCGGTTGCGGGATAATGCATTAGCCAAATATAGGAATACTAAATCGGAAACTAAAAAAAATTACTATAAACAGTTAAAATCCTTGGTAGAAAGTACTCTGTATCATGAAAAAGTTGCATACTTTAGGCACAACATAAATAATAATATAGATAATCCTAAATTACTATGGAAGAACATTAAATCCACGTTTGCCCCCTCTAAGCAAGGACAAGACCTTCCACCACAATTTATAAACCCAGACCTAATAAATAACAGTTTTTTGAATGTCCCTGGCAACTCGGCAGCTAGCTCGTCGCTTATATCATTCTATGAGACCCACAGATATAGTGAAGCAATATTTACAATTGCTCCGGTGGACCAAAACGATATCTCCCGCATTATTTCCGACCTAAACTCAAACGCTGAAGGTTATGACCACATAACCTTAAGTATGCTTACTCTAACTTTGCCGCACTCTTTAGTAACTATTACCTACATCATTAATTGTTCCATAAGGACATCAAAGTTTCCTGACCAATGGAAAATTGCCACAGTTAGACCCCTACCTAAGAGTCCAAACCCTGTAGAAGTTAAGGACTTGCGGCCAATCAGTATTCTTCCCTGTCTTTCAAAAGTTATGGAGAGGGTTGTGTGCCGTCAATTAACTCGATTTTTAGAAGAAAACGAAGTATTGCCTGATCTGCAATCCGGTTTTAGGAAACAGCGCAGCACTTCTACAGCGTTACTGGATGTTACGGACAATATTCTATCAGCCCAGGATAAGGGCATGTGTTCACTGATGGTGCTACTTGATTTTTCCCGTGCATTTGATTGCATTAACGTCTCTCTATTACTATCAAAGTTAAAATACTACGGTTTCGACGAAAATGCCATTCAGTGGTTCCACAGCTACCTCAGTAACAGAAAACAACTTGTAGAATTGCGTTTGTCGGATGGTGCTACCTTGACTTCAGCCCTTACTTCTATAGAGAGGGGCGTTCCTTAGGGGTCAATTTTGGGTCCGATTCTTTTTATTCTCTACTGTGCAGACATAATAAAGTGCCTTCACAAATGCAAGTATCATATTTATGCCGATGACATCCAACTGTATTTGTCTTTTGTACCGGATGATTATGAATTGGCCATTAAAGACCTAAACGATGACCTAGAAAGAATCGCCACCTGGTCAGATGAGAATTGTTTGGCACTGAATCCATTGAAAACCAAGTACATGTTGTTTGGTACGAGGCAACAGTTGAAGAAGATACCTTTAAGCCTTAATTTACTCCTAATGGGTGAGGCTATTGAACGTGTGAGTGAGGCGCGGAACCTTGGGTTACATGTGGACAACAGCCTTAGATTTGAGAAACACGTTGCTAACTCCGTAAGAAACTGCTTCTATCGTCTGAAACTGCTCTACAAAATGAGGCCGTTCTTATCTGAAAAGCTTCGCGAACAGCTAGTCGAAACCCTTGTTCTATCTAAATTAAACTACGCTGATACGGTTTACGGCCCACGCCTGCTGGCTCGTACAGATCGACTTATACAAAGAGTCCAAAATGCATGTGCCCGTTTCTGTTACTCTGTTCCCCCTAGAAGTCATGTCACCCCCTTTCTTAACAAACACTTTATTCTCAAGATGAAGTCGAGACGAAAGTTACACCTAGCCTGCCTGCTTTTTGGTGTCGTCAAGTCTAAGAAGCCGAAGTATTTGTACGACAAGCTTAGCTGGATGGCTAGTAGACGAGATTGCGGGCCCCGGCAGTGTGCACAACAACTTTCAACACATTCTCATAGGACAGCGGCTTTCAGGGGCAGTTTCCGATACGCTGCATCTAAGGTGTGGAATAATATCCCACCACCATTAAGGTTACTTGGCACTATCCACACGTTCAGAGCACGTTTACGACAGCATCTGATAGACTCGCAACGGAAACTTGATATGGTCGCCCTAAACGTTTCACTTATATAAAATGCCTACTGTACTTAGCTTACACCATAATTTCCTGTAGTGTCAAGAAAATATAAAAATATAATTATATTGGATTATGCGGGTAGTTGCGTGCACTCGGTGATCTACCGTCCATTGCTGGCTCAGTTGTCCCCAACTCGATCTGCTCGCGGCACCTAAGTACCGTCGCAGTTGTGAGTCCTGTGAGTAATGTATACGGACACATTACTTCTTGTAATGAAAATGCAAAATTAAAGAAAGAAAGGAGCAATAATCGTTATTTTAAACTAGCACGTAATTAACAATTACTGATCAGCAAAAAGTAAATTATCACATTAAATGACGCTTACCGTCTTAGATTCACTTTGTTGCTTCATCTGTTGTTATAGGTAGGTACGAGTACTTCACTTTCTCCGTCAAGTTATGACTAGTTTTTTTTTTTTTTTTTTTGATATTTATTTATTTTTTATTATTATAACCATTCATGGATGTTTTTTATTTAGTTTTTATTCAATGAATCCACAGTATTTATTTTACTAACTGTCGCGTCGGTGTATAGTCCGTCGCACTCGGCGGCCTGTGGCGCTTTGCGAGTGCACCGTGCACTGATCATTGTAGTTAGTCTCTAAGAACAGGTTTTGCTGAGATAATTTCTTGTAGTTTTTTTATTCTATTTTTTTTTTGTTTTTGTTTTTTGTTACTATATTTGATACAAAGTAAGTTTGTACTAGTTTATTCAATTATTTATAAGTATAAAAATATATATTAGGTATGTTGAAACTGTTTGTACTCCCCGTCACTAGTCCCTAAGGGTTTATTAGAAAACCAGCGTCAGACAGCACCTGTCTGACATTAATGCTGAAATGAACCTTTTTGGCGCAGCCGTGAGGCACACACTGTTATCACTTTTTATTTTTTATTATTTGTGTTTTGTGTTTCACGTACTGTGTCCAAATAAACTTTATTCTTTCTTTCTTTCTTTCTATTATAAAATCACGATTATTCGTCTTAAATTCATAATTTTGTTTTGCATTTACCTCTGTTTTTTTACTTTCTTGTCAATCAGCCCGCGAGCAGGCGTGGCTTTTTAAACCTCGTTTACTTTGCAACTAATGAAAAAAACAAAAAAATAAATACAATTTTCGTAATTTTCACTTCGTAAAAACACTACCGATAATCTCGATTTTTTCGCAGCCTTTCCGACTGAATTTCTTTGCTTATAGATTATTTATTACTTACTGTCCACGCCTTAAACACGTTGAGTCGGGATTCGGTTTTGCGACCGGATCACCGGTTTGCAGACAAACATTTTCTTATTATAAAATCACGATTTTTCGTCTTAATTTTTTTTTTTTTTTCTGTACATATTTCCGATTACTTTCTTGTCGATCAGGCCGCAAGCAGGCGCGGCTTTTTACACCTCGGTAGCTTTGCAAGCTCTGAAAAAAACAAAAAAATAAATACAATTTTCGTAAATTTCACTTCGTAAAAACACTACCGATAATCTCGATTTATTCGAAGCCTTTCCGACTGAATTTCTTTGCTTATAGATTATTTATTACTTACTGTCCACGCCTTAAACACGTTGAGTCGGGATTCGGTTTTGCGACCGGATCACCGGTTTGCAGACAAACATTTTCTTATTATAAAATGACGATTTTTCGTCTTAAATTTATATTTTTTTTCTGCACATATCTCCGATTACTTTCTTGTCAATCAGCCCGCGAGCAGGCGCGGTTTTTTTTTACCTCACTCACTATGCTTGCTATGAATAAAACAACAAAAAAAAAAATACAATTTTCGTAATTTTCACTTCGTATAAACACTACTTATAATCTCGATTTACTCGAAGCCTCTCCGGCTGAATTTCTTTGCTTATAGATAATTTATTACATACTGGCCACGCCTTCTGCCCGTTGAGTCGGGATTCGGTTTTGCGACCGGATCACCGGTTTGCAGACAAACATTTTCTTATTATAAAATGACGATTTTTCGTCTTAAATTTATATTTTTTTTCTGTACATATTTCCGATTACTTTCTTGTCGATCAGGCCGCAAGCAGGCGCGGCTTTTTACACCTCGGTAGCTTTGCAAGCTCTGAAAAAAACAAAAAAATAAATACAATTTTCGTAAATTTCACTTCGTAAAAACACTACCGATAATCTCGATTTATTCGAAGCCTTTCCGACTGAATTTCTTTGCTTATAGATTATTTATTACTTACTGTCCACGCCTTAAACACGTTGAGTCGGGATTCGGTTTTGCGACCGGATCACCGGTTTGCAGACAAACATTTTCTTATTATAAAATGACGATTTTTCGTCTTAAATTTATATTTTTTTTCTGCACATATCTCCGATTACTTTCTTGTCAATCAGCCCGCGAGCAGGCGCGGTTTTTTTTTACCTCACTCGCTGTGCTTGCTATGAATAAAACAACAAAAAAAAAAATACAATTTTCGTAATTTTCACTTCGTATAAACACTACTTATAATCTCGATTTACTCGAAGCCTCTCCGGCTGAATTTCTTTGCTTATAGATAATTTATTACATACTGGCCACGCCTTCTGCCCGTTGAGTCGGGATTCGGTTTTGCGACCGGATCACCGGTTTGCAGACAAACATTTTCTTATTATAAAATCACGATTTTTCGTCTTAAATTTATATTTTTTTTCTGTACATATTTCCGATTACCTTCTTGTCGATCATTCCGCAAGCAGGCGTGGCTTTTTACACCTCGGTAGCTTTGCAAGCTCTGAAAAAAACAAAAAAATAAATACTATTTTCATAATTTCCACTTCGTAAAAACACTACCTATAATCTCGATTTACTCGAAGCCTCTCCGTCTGAATATCTTTGCTTATAGATAATTTATTACATACTGGCCACGCCTAGTCCCTTGAGTCGGGATACGGTTTTGCAACCGTATCGCCGGTTTGCAGACAAACATTTTCTTATTATAAAATCACGATTTTTCGTCTTAAATTCATAACTTTTTTCTGCATTTACCTCTGATTTTTACTTTCTTGTCGATCAGCCCGCGAGCAGGCACGGCTTTTTACACCTCGCTCGCTTTGCAAGCTTTGAAAAAAAAATATATATATACAATTTTCGTAATTTTCACTTCGTAAAAACTACTTATAATCTCGATTTACTCGAAGCCCCTCCTGCTGAATTTCTTTGCTTATAGATAATTTATTACATACTGGCTGCGCCTTCAGCCTTTCGAGTCGGGATATGGTTTTGCGACCGGATCGCCGGTTTCCAGACAAAGATTTTCTTATTTTAAAATCACGATTTTTCATCTTAAATTTATATTTTTTTTCTGCACATATCTCCGATTACTTTCTTGTCAATCAGCCCGCGAGCAGGCGCGGCTTTTTTTTACCTCACTCGCTGTGCTTGCTATGAATAAAACAACAAAAAAAAAATACAATTTTCGTAATTTTCACTTCGTAAAAACTACTTATAATCTCGATTTACTCGAAGCCCCTCCTGCTGAATTTCTTTGCTTATAGATAATTTATTACATACTGGCTGCGCCTTCAGCCTTTCGAGTCGGGATATGGTTTTGCGACCGGATCGCCGGTTTCCAGAAAAAGATTTTCTTATTTTAAAATCACGATTTTTCATCTTAAATTTATATTTTTTTTCTGCACATATCTCCGATTACTTTCTTGACAATCAGCCCGTGAGCTGGCGCGGCTTTTTTCACCTCACTCGCTGTGCTTGCTATGAAAAATACAAAAAAAAAAAAAAAAAAACGTAATTTTCACTTCGTATAAACACTACTTATAATCTCGATTTACTCGAAGCCTCTCCGGCTGAATTTCTTTACTTATAGATAATTTATTACATACTGGCCACGCCTTCAGCCCGTTGAGTCGGGATACGGTTTTGCGACCGGATCGCTGGTTTGCAGAAAAACATTTTCTTATTATAAAATCACGATTTTTCGTCTTAAATTTATATTTTTTTATCTGTACATATTTCCGATTACTTTCTTGTCGATCAGCCCGCAAGCAGGCGCGGCTTTTTACACCTCGGTAGCTTTGCAAGCTCTGAAAAAAACAAAAAAATAAATACTATTTTCATAATTTCCACTTCGTAAAAACACTACCTATAATCTCGATTTACTCGAAGCCTCTCCGTCTGAATATCTTTGCTTATAGATAATTTATTACATACTGGCCACGCCTAGTCCCTTGAGTCGGGATACGGTTTTGCAACCGTATCGCCGGTTTGCAGACAAACATTTTCTTATTATAAAAACACGATTTTTCGTCTTAAATTCATAACTTTTTTCTGCATTTACCTCTGATTTTTACTTTCTTGTCGATCAGCCCGCGAGCAGGCACGGCTTTTTACACCTCGCTCGCTTTGCAAGCTTTGAAAAAAAAAATATATATATACAATTTTCGTAATTTTCACTTCGTAAAAACTACTTATAATCTCGATTTACTCGAAGCCCCTCCTGCTGAATTTCTTTGCTTATAGATAATTTATTACATACTGGCTGCGCCTTCAGCCTTTCGAGTCGGGATATGGTTTTGCGACCGGATCGCCGGTTTCCAGACAAAGATTTTCTTATTTTAAAATCACGATTTTTCATCTTAAATTTATATTTTTTTTCTGCACATATCTCCGATTACTTTCTTGACAATCAGCCCGTGAGCAGGCGCGGCTTTTTTCACCTCACTCGCTGTGCTTGCTATGAAAAATACAAAAAAAAAAAAAAAAAAACGTAATTTTCACTTCGTATAAACACTACTTATAATCTCGATTTACTCGAAGCCTCTCCGGCTGAATTTCTTTGCTTATAGATAATTTATTACATACTGGCCACGCCTTCTGCCCGTTGAGTCGGGATTCGGTTTTGCGACCGGATCACCGGTTTGCAGACAAACATTTTCTTATTATAAAATCACGATTTTTCGTCTTAAATTTATATTTTTTTTCTGTACATATTTCCGATTACCTTCTTGTCGATCATTCCGCAAGCAGGCGTGGCTTTTTACACCTCGGTAGCTTTGCAAGCTCTGAAAAAAACAAAAAAATAAATACTATTTTCATAATTTCCACTTCGTAAAAACACTACCTATAATCTCGATTTACTCGAAGCCTCTCCGTCTGAATATCTTTGCTTATAGATAATTTATTACATACTGGCCACGCCTAGTCCCTTGAGTCGGGATACGGTTTTGCAACCGTATCGCCGGTTTGCAGACAAACATTTTCTTATTATAAAATCACGATTTTTCGTCTTAAATTCATAACTTTTTTCTGCATTTACCTCTGATTTTTACTTTCTTGTCGATCAGCCCGCGAGCAGGCACGGCTTTTTACACCTCGCTCGCTTTGCAAGCTTTGAAAAAAAAATATATATATACAATTTTCGTAATTTTCACTTCGTAAAAACTACTTATAATCTCGATTTACTCGAAGCCCCTCCTGCTGAATTTCTTTGCTTATAGATAATTTATTACATACTGGCTGCGCCTTCAGCCTTTCGAGTCGGGATATGGTTTTGCGACCGGATCGCCGGTTTCCAGACAAAGATTTTCTTATTTTAAAATCACGATTTTTCATCTTAAATTTATATTTTTTTTCTGCACATATCTCCGATTACTTTCTTGTCAATCAGCCCGCGAGCAGGCGCGGCTTTTTTTTACCTCACTCGCTGTGCTTGCTATGAATAAAACAACAAAAAAAAAATACAATTTTCGTAATTTTCACTTCGTAAAAACTACTTATAATCTCGATTTACTCGAAGCCCCTCCTGCTGAATTTCTTTGCTTATAGATAATTTATTACATACTGGCTGCGCCTTCAGCCTTTCGAGTCGGGATATGGTTTTGCGACCGGATCGCCGGTTTCCAGAAAAAGATTTTCTTATTTTAAAATCACGATTTTTCATCTTAAATTTATATTTTTTTTCTGCACATATCTCCGATTACTTTCTTGACAATCAGCCCGTGAGCAGGCGCGGCTTTTTTCACCTCACTCGCTGTGCTTGCTATGAAAAATACAAAAAAAAAAAAAAACGTAATTTTCACTTCGTATAAACACTACTTATAATCTCGATTTACTCGAAGCCTCTCCGGCTGAATTTCTTTACTTATAGATAATTTATTACATACTGGCCACGCCTTCAGCCCGTTGAGTCGGGATACGGTTTTGCGACCGGATCGCTGGTTTGCAGAAAAACATTTTCTTATTATAAAATCACGATTTTTCGTCTTAAATTTATATTTTTTTATCTGTACATATTTCCGATTACTTTCTTGTCGATCAGCCCGCAAGCAGGCGCGGCTTTTTACACCTCGGTAGCTTTGCAAGCTCTGAAAAAAACAAAAAAATAAATACTATTTTCATAATTTCCACTTCGTAAAAACACTACCTATAATCTCGATTTACTCGAAGCCTCTCCGTCTGAATATCTTTGCTTATAGATAATTTATTACATACTGGCCACGCCTAGTCCCTTGAGTCGGGATACGGTTTTGCAACCGTATCGCCGGTTTGCAGACAAACATTTTCTTATTATAAAAACACGATTTTTCGTCTTAAATTCATAACTTTTTTCTGCATTTACCTCTGATTTTTACTTTCTTGTCGATCAGCCCGCGAGCAGGCACGGCTTTTTACACCTCGCTCGCTTTGCAAGCTTTGAAAAAAAAAATATATATATACAATTTTCGTAATTTTCACTTCGTAAAAACTACTTATAATCTCGATTTACTCGAAGCCCCTCCTGCTGAATTTCTTTGCTTATAGATAATTTATTACATACTGGCTGCGCCTTCAGCCTTTCGAGTCGGGATATGGTTTTGCGACCGGATCGCCGGTTTCCAGACAAAGATTTTCTTATTTTAAAATCACGATTTTTCATCTTAAATTTATATTTTTTTTCTGCACATATCTCCGATTACTTTCTTGACAATCAGCCCGTGAGCAGGCGCGGCTTTTTTCACCTCACTCGCTGTGCTTGCTATGAAAAATACAAAAAAAAAAAAAAAAAAACGTAATTTTCACTTCGTATAAACACTACTTATAATCTCGATTTACTCGAAGCCTCTCCGGCTGAATTTCTTTACTTATAGATAATTTATTACATACTGGCCACGCCTTCAGCCCGTTGAGTCGGGATACGGTTTTGCGACCGGATCGCTGGTTTGCAGAAAAACATTTTCTTATTATAAAATCACGATTTTTCGTCTTAAATTTATATTTTTTTATCTGTACATATTTCCGATTACTTTCTTGTCGATCAGCCCGCAAGCAGGCGCGGCTTTTTACACCTCGGTAGCTTTGCAAGCTCTGAAAAAAACAAAAAAATAAATACTATTTTCATAATTTCCACTTCGTAAAAACACTACCTATAATCTCGATTTACTCGAAGCCTCTCCGTCTGAATATCTTTGCTTATAGATAATTTATTACATACTGGCCACGCCTAGTCCCTTGAGTCGGGATACGGTTTTGCAACCGTATCGCCGGTTTGCAGACAAACATTTTCTTATTATAAAATCACGATTTTTCGTCTTAAATTCATAACTTTTTTCTGCATTTACCTCTGATTTTTACTTTCTTGTCGATCAGCCCGCGAGCAGGCACGGCTTTTTACACCTCGCTCGCTTTGCAAGCTTTGAAAAAAAATATATATATATACAATTTTCGTAATTTTCACTTCGTAAAAACTACTTATAATCTCGATTTACTCGAAGCCCCTCCTGCTGAATTTCTTTGCTTATAGATAATTTATTACATACTGGCTGCGCCTTCAGCCTTTCGAGTCGGGATATGGTTTTGCGACCGGATCGCCGGTTTCCAGACAAAGATTTTCTTATTTTAAAATCACGATTTTTCATCTTAAATTTATATATTTTTTCTGCACATATCTCCGATTACTTTCTTGACAATCAGCCCGTGAGCAGGCGCGGCTTTTTTCACCTCACTCGCTGTGCTTGCTATGAAAAATACAAAAAAAAAAAAAAAAAAACGTAATTTTCACTTCGTATAAACACTTCTTATAATCTCGATTTACTCGAAGCCTCTCCGGCTGAATTTCTTTACTTATAGATAATTTATTACATACTGGCCACGCCTTCAGCCCGTTGAGTCGGGATACGGTTTTGCGACCGGATCGCCGGTTTGCAGAAAAACATTTTCTTATTATAAAATCACGATTTTTCGTCTTAAATTTATATTTTTTTATCTGTACATATTTCCGATTACTTTCTTGTCGATCAGCCCGCAAGCAGGCGCGGCTTTTTACACCTCGGTAGCTTTGCAAGCTCTGAAAAAAACAAAAAAATAAATACTATTTTCATAATTTCCACTTCGTAAAAACACTACCTATAATCTCGATTTACTCGAAGCCTCTCCGTCTGAATATCTTTGCTTATAGATAATTTATTACATACTGGCCACGCCTAGTCCCTTGAGTCGGGATACGGTTTTGCAACCGTATCGCCGGTTTGCAGACAAACATTTTCTTATTATAAAATCACGATTTTTCGTCTTAAATTCATAATTTTGTTCTGCATTTACCTCTGTTTTTTTACTTTCTTGTCAATCAGCCCGCGAGCAGGCGTGGCTTTTTAAACCTCGTTTACTTTGCAACTAATGAAAAAAACAAAAAAATAAATACAATTTTCGTAATTTTCACTTCGTAAAAACACTACCGATAATCTCGATTTTTTCGAAGCCTTTCCGACTGAATTTCTTTGCTTATAGATTATTTATTACTTACTGTCCACGCCTTAAACACGTTGAGTCGGGATTCGGTTTTGCGACCGGATCACCGGTTTGCAGACAAACATTTTCTTATTATAAAATCACGATTTTTCGTCTTAAATTTATATTTTTTTTCTGTACATATTTCCGATTACTTTCTTGTCGATCAGGCCGCAAGCAGGCGCGGCTTTTTACACCTCGGTAGCTTTGCAAGCTCTGAAAAAAACAAAAAAATAAATAAAATTTTCGTAAATTTCACTTCGTAAAAACACTACCGATAATCTCGATTTATTCGAAGCCTTTCCGACTGAATTTCTTTGCTTATAGATTATTTATTACTTACTGTCCATGCCTTAAACACGTTGAGTCGGGATTCGGTTTTGCGACCGGATCACCGGTTTGCAGACAAACATTTTCTTATTATAAAATCACGATTTTTCGTCTTAAATTCATAATTTTGTTCTGCATTTACCTCTGATTTTTACTTTCTTGTCGATCAGCCCGCGAGCAGGCACGGCTTTTTACACCTCGCTCGCTTTGCAAGCTTTGAAAAAAAAAATATATATATACAATTTTCGTAATTTTCACTTCGTAAAAACTACTTATAATCTCGATTTACTCGAAGCCCCTCCTGCTGAATTTCTTTGCTTATAGATAATTTATTACATACTGGCTGCGCCTTCAGCCTTTCGAGTCAGGATATGGTTTTGCGACCGGATCGCCGGTTTCCAGAAAAAGATTTTCTTATTTTAAAATCACGATTTTTCATCTTAAATTTATATTTTTTTTCTGCACATATCTCCGATTACTTTCTTGACAATCAGCCCGTGAGCAGGCGCGGCTTTTTTCACCTCACTCGCTGTGCTTGCTATGAAAAATACAAAAAAAAAAAAAAAAAAACGTAATTTTCACTTCGTATAAACACTACTTATAATCTCGATTTACTCGAAGCCTCTCCGGCTGAATTTCTTTACTTATAGATAATTTATTACATACTGGCCACGCCTTCAGCCCGTTGAGTCGGGATACGGTTTTGCGACCGGATCGCTGGTTTGCAGAAAAACATTTTCTTATTATAAAATCACGATTTTTCGTCTTAAATTTATATTTTTTTATCTGTACATATTTCCGATTACTTTCTTGTCGATCAGCCCGCAAGCAGGCGCGGCTTTTTACACCTCGGTAGCTTTGCAAGCTCTGAAAAAAACAAAAAAATAAATACTATTTTCATAATTTCCACTTCGTAAAAACACTACCTATAATCTCGATTTACTCGAAGCCTCTCCGTCTGAATATCTTTGCTTATAGATAATTTATTACATACTGGCCACGCCTAGTCCCTTGAGTCGGGATACGGTTTTGCAACCGTATCGCCGGTTTGCAGACAAACATTTTCTTATTATAAAATCACGATTTTTCGTCTTAAATTCATAATTTTGTTCTGCATTTACCTCTGTTTTTTTACTTTCTTGTCAATCAGCCCGCGAGCAGGCGTGGCTTTTTAAACCTCGTTTACTTTGCAACTAATGAAAAAAACAAAAAAATAAATACAATTTTCGTAATTTTCACTTCGTAAAAACACTACCGATAATCTCGATTTTTTCGAAGCCTTTCCGACTGAATTTCTTTGCTTATAGATTATTTATTACTTACTGTCCACGCCTTAAACACGTTGAGTCGGGATTCGGTTTTGCGACCGGATCACCGGTTTGCAGACAAACATTTTCTTATTATAAAATCACGATTTTTCGTCTTAAATTTATATTTTTTTTCTGTACATATTTCCGATTACTTTCTTGTCGATCAGGCCGCAAGCAGGCGCGGCTTTTAACACCTCGGTAGCTTTGCAAGCTCTGAAAAAAACAAAAAAATAAATACAATTTTCGTAATTTTCACTTCGTAAAAACACTACCGATAATCTCGATTTTTTCGAAGCCTTTCCGACTGAATTTCTTTGCTTATAGATTATTTATTACTTACTGTCCACGCCTTAAACACGTTGAGTCGGGATTCGGTTTTGCGACCGGATCACCGGTTTGCAGACAAACATTTTCTTATTATAAAATGACGATTTTTCGTCTTAAATTTATATTTTTTTTCTGCACATATCTCCGATTACTTTCTTGTCAATCAGCCCGCGAGCAGGCGCGGTTTTTTTTTACCTCACTCGCTATGCTTGCTATGAATAAAACAACAAAAAAAAAAATACAATTTTCGTAATTTTCACTTCGTATAAACACTACTTATAATCTCGATTTACTCGAAGCCTCTCCGGCTGAATTTCTTTGCTTATAGATAATTTATTACACACTGGCCACGCCTTCTGCCCGTTGAGTCGGGATTCGGTTTTGCGACCGGATCACCGGTTTGCAGACAAACATTTTCTTATTATAAAATCACGATTTTTCGTCTTAAATTTATATTTTTTTTCTGTACATATTTCCGATTACCTTCTTGTCGATCATTCCGCAAGCAGGCGTGGCTTTTTACACCTCGGTAGCTTTGCAAGCTCTGAAAAAAACAAAAAAATAAATACTATTTTCATAATTTCCACTTCGTAAAAACACTACCTATAATCTCGATTTACTCGAAGCCCCTCCTGCTGAATTTCTTTGCTTATAGATAATTTATTACATACTGGCTGCGCCTTCAGCCTTTCGAGTCGGGATATGGTTTTGCGACCGGATCGCCGGTTTCCAGAAAAAGATTTTCTTATTTTAAAATCACGATTTTTCATCTTAAATTTATATTTTTTTTCTGCACATATCTCCGATTACTTTCTTGACAATCAGCCCGTGAGCAGGCGCGGCTTTTTTCACCTCACTCGCTGTGCTTGCTATGAAAAATACAAAAAAAAAAAAAAAAAAACGTAATTTTCACTTCGTATAAACACTACTTATAATCTCGATTTACTCGAAGCCTCTCCGGCTGAATTTCTTTACTTATAGATAATTTATTACATACTGGCCACGCCTTCAGCCCGTTGAGTCGGGATACGGTTTTGCGACCGGATCGCTGGTTTGCAGAAAAACATTTTCTTATTATAAAATCACGATTTTTCGTCTTAAATTTATATTTTTTTATCTGTACATATTTCCGATTACTTTCTTGTCGATCAGCCCGCAAGCAGGCGCGGCTTTTTACACCTCGGTAGCTTTGCAAGCTCTGAAAAAAACAAAAAAATAAATACTATTTTCATAATTTCCACTTCGTAAAAACACTACCTATAATCTCGATTTACTCGAAGCCTCTCCGTCTGAATATCTTTGCTTATAGATAATTTATTACATACTGGCCACGCCTAGTCCCTTGAGTCGGGATACGGTTTTGCAACCGTATCGCCGGTTTGCAGACAAACATTTTCTTATTATAAAAACACGATTTTTCGTCTTAAATTCATAACTTTTTTCTGCATTTACCTCTGATTTTTACTTTCTTGTCGATCAGCCCGCGAGCAGGCACGGCTTTTTACACCTCGCTCGCTTTGCAAGCTTTGAAAAAAAAAATATATATATACAATTTTCGTAATTTTCACTTCGTAAAAACTACTTATAATATCGATTTACTCGAAGCCCCTCCTGCTGAATTTCTTTGCTTATAGATAATTTATTACATACTGGCTGCGCCTTCAGCCTTTCGAGTCGGGATATGGTTTTGCGACCGGATCGCCGGTTTCCAGACAAAGATTTTCTTATTTTAAAATCACGATTTTTCATCTTAAATTTATATTTTTTTTCTGCACATATCTCCGATTACTTTCTTGACAATCAGCCCGTGAGCAGGCGCGGCTTTTTTCACCTCACTCGCTGTGCTTGCTATGAAAAATACAAAAAAAAAAAAAAAAAACGTAATTTTCACTTCGTATAAACACTACTTATAATCTCGATTTACTCGAAGCCTCTCCGGCTGAATTTCTTTACTTATAGATAATTTATTACATACTGGCCACGCCTTCAGCCCGTTGAGTCGGGATACGGTTTTGCGACCGGATCGCTGGTTTGCAGAAAAACATTTTCTTATTATAAAATCACGATTTTTCGTCTTAAATTTATATTTTTTTATCTGTACATATTTCCGATTACTTTCTTGTCGATCAGCCCGCAAGCAGGCGCGGCTTTTTACACCTCGGTAGCTTTGCAAGCTCTGAAAAAAACAAAAAAATAAATACTATTTTCATAATTTCCACTTCGTAAAAACACTACCTATAATCTCGATTTACTCGAAGCCTCTCCGTCTGAATATCTTTGCTTATAGATAATTTATTACATACTGGCCACGCCTAGTCCCTTGAGTCGGGATACGGTTTTGCAACCGTATCGCCGGTTTGCAGACAAACATTTTCTTATTATAAAATCACGATTTTTCGTCTTAAATTCATAACTTTTTTCTGCATTTACCTCTGATTTTTACTTTCTTGTCGATCAGCCCGCGAGCAGGCACGGCTTTTTACACCTCGCTCGCTTTGCAAGCTTTGAAAAAAAAAATATATATAAACAATTTTCGTAATTTTCACTTCGTAAAAACTACTTATAATCTCGATTTACTCGAAGCCCCTCCTGCTGAATTTCTTTGCTTATAGATAATTTATTACATACTGGCTGCGCCTTCAGCCTTTCGAGTCGGGATATGGTTTTGCGACCGGATCGCCGGTTTCCAGACAAAGATTTTCTTATTTTAAAATCACGATTTTTCATCTTAAATTTATATATTTTTTCTGCACATATCTCCGATTACTTTCTTGACAATCAGCCCGTGAGCAGGCGCGGCTTTTTTCACCTCACTCGCTGTGCTTGCTATGAAAAATACAAAAAAAAAAAAAAAAAAACGTAATTTTCACTTCGTATAAACACTTCTTATAATCTCGATTTACTCGAAGCCTCTCCGGCTGAATTTCTTTACTTATAGATAATTTATTACATACTGGCCACGCCTTCAGCCCGTTGAGTCGGGATACGGTTTTGCGACCGGATCGCCGGTTTGCAGAAAAACATTTTCTTATTATAAAATCACGATTTTTCGTCTTAAATTTATATTTTTTTATCTGTACATATTTCCGATTACTTTCTTGTCGATCAGCCCGCAAGCAGGCGCGGCTTTTTACACCTCGGTAGCTTTGCAAGCTCTGAAAAAAACAAAAAAATAAATACTATTTTCATAATTTCCACTTCGTAAAAACACTACCTATAATCTCGATTTACTCGAAGCCTCTCCGTCTGAATATCTTTGCTTATAGATAATTTATTACATACTGGCCACGCCTAGTCCCTTGAGTCGGGATACGGTTTTGCAACCGTATCGCCGGTTTGCAGACAAACATTTTCTTATTATAAAATCACGATTTTTCGTCTTAAATTCATAATTTTGTTCTGCATTTACCTCTGTTTTTTTACTTTCTTGTCAATCAGCCCGCGAGCAGGCGTGGCTTTTTAAACCTCGTTTACTTTGCAACTAATGAAAAAAACAAAAAAATAAATACAATTTTCGTAATTTTCACTTCGTAAAAACACTACCGATAATCTCGATTTTTTCGAAGCCTTTCCGACTGAATTTCTTTGCTTATAGATTATTTATTACTTACTGTCCACGCCTTAAACACGTTGAGTCGGGATTCGGTTTTGCGACCGGATCACCGGTTTGCAGACAAACATTTTCTTATTATAAAATCACGATTTTTCGTCTTAAATTTATATTTTTTTTCTGTACATATTTCCGATTACTTTCTTGTCGATCAGGCCGCAAGCAGGCGCGGCTTTTTACACCTCGGTAGCTTTGCAAGCTCTGAAAAAAACAAAAAAATAAATAAAATTTTCGTAAATTTCACTTCGTAAAAACACTACCGATAATCTCGATTTATTCGAAGCCTTTCCGACTGAATTTCTTTGCTTATAGATTATTTATTACTTACTGTCCACGCCTTAAACACGTTGAGTCGGGATTCGGTTTTGCGACCGGATCACCGGTTTGCAGACAAACATTTTCTTATTATAAAATCACGATTTTTCGTCTTAAATTCATAACTTTTTTCTGCATTTACCTCTGATTTTTACTTTCTTGTCGATCAGCCCGCGAGCAGGCACGGCTTTTTACACCTCGCTCGCTTTGCAAGCTTTGAAAAAAAAAATATATATATACAATTTTCGTAATTTTCACTTCGTAAAAACTACTTATAATCTCGATTTACTCGAAGCCCCTCCTGCTGAATTTCTTTGCTTATAGATAATTTATTACATACTGGCTGCGCCTTCAGCCTTTCGAGTCAGGATATGGTTTTGCGACCGGATCGCCGGTTTCCAGAAAAAGATTTTCTTATTTTAAAATCACGATTTTTCATCTTAAATTTATATTTTTTTTCTGCACATATATCCGATTACTTTCTTGACAATCAGCCCGTGAGCAGGCGCGGCTTTTTTCACCTCACTCGCTGTGCTTGCTATGAAAAATACAAAAAAAAAAAAAAAAAAACGTAATTTTCACTTCGTATAAACACTACTTATAATCTCGATTTACTCGAAGCCTCTCCGGCTGAATTTCTTTACTTATAGATAATTTATTACATACTGTCCACGCCTTCAGCCCGTTGAGTCGGGATACGGTTTTGCGACCGGATCGCTGGTTTGCAGAAAAACATTTTCTTATTATAAAATCACGATTTTTCGTCTTAAATTTATATTTTTTTATCTGTACATATTTCCGATTACTTTCTTGTCGATCAGCCCGCAAGCAGGCGCGGCTTTTTACACCTCGGTAGCTTTGCAAGCTCTGAAAAAAACAAAAAAATAAATACTATTTTCATAATTTCCACTTCGTAAAAACACTACCTATAATCTCGATTTACTCGAAGCCTCTCCGTCTGAATATCTTTGCTTATAGATAATTTATTACATACTGGCCACGCCTAGTCCCTTGAGTCGGGATACGGTTTTGCAACCGTATCGCCGGTTTGCAGACAAACATTTTCTTATTATAAAATCACGATTTTTCGTCTTAAATTCATAATTTTGTTCTGCATTTACCTCTGTTTTTTTACTTTCTTGTCAATCAGCCCGCGAGCAGGCGTGGCTTTTTAAACCTCGTTTACTTTGCAACTAATGAAAAAAACAAAAAAATAAATACAATTTTCGTAATTTTCACTTCGTAAAAACACTACCGATAATCTCGATTTTTTCGAAGCCTTTCCGACTGAATTTCTTTGCTTATAGATTATTTATTACTTACTGTCCACGCCTTAAACACGTTGAGTCGGGATTCGGTTTTGCGACCGGATCACCGGTTTGCAGACAAACATTTTCTTATTATAAAATCACGATTTTTCGTCTTAAATTTATATTTTTTTTCTGTACATATTTCCGATTACTTTCTTGTCGATCAGGCCGCGAGCAGGCGCGGCTTTTAACACCTCGGTAGCTTTGCAAGCTCTGAAAAAAACAAAAAAATAAATACAATTTTCGTAATTTTCACTTCGTAAAAACACTACCGATAATCTCGATTTTTTCGAAGCCTTTCCGACTGAATTTCTTTGCTTATAGATTATTTATTACTTACTGTCCACGCCTTAAACACGTTGAGTCGGGATTCGGTTTTGCGACCGGATCACCGGTTTGCAGACAAACATTTTCTTATTATAAAATGACGATTTTTCGTCTTAAATTTATATTTTTTTTCTGCACATATCTCCGCTTACTTTCTTGTCAATCAGCCCGCGAGCAGGCGCGGTTTTTTTTTACCTCACTCGCTATGCTTGCTATGAATAAAACAACAAAAAAAAAAATACAATTTTCGTAATTTTCACTTCGTATAAACACTACTTATAATCTCGATTTACTCGAAGCCTCTCCGGCTGAATTTCTTTGCTTATAGATAATTTATTACACACTGGCCACGCCTTCTGCCCGTTGAGTCGGGATTCGGTTTTGCGACCGGATCACCGGTTTGCAGACAAACATTTTCTTATTATAAAATCACGATTTTTCGTCTTAAATTTATATTTTTTTTCTGTACATATTTCCGATTACCTTCTTGTCGATCATTCCGCAAGCAGGCGTGGCTTTTTACACCTCGGTAGCTTTGCAAGCTCTGAAAAAAACAAAAAAATAAATACTATTTTCATAATTTCCACTTCGTAAAAACACTACCTATAATCTCGATTTACTCGAAGCCTCTCCGTCTGAATATCTTTGCTTATAGATAATTTATTACATACTGGCCACGCCTAGTCCCTTGAGTCGGGATACGGTTTTGCAACCGTATCGCCGGTTTGCAGACAAACATTTTCTTATTATAAAATCACGATTTTTCGTCTTAAATTCATAACTTTTTTCTGCATTTACCTCTGATTTTTACTTTCTTGTCGATCAGCCCGCGAGCAGGCACGGCTTTTTACACCTCGCTCGCTTTGCAAGCTTTGAAAAAAAAAATATATATATACAATTTTCGTAATTTTCACTTCGTAAAAACTACTTATAATCTCGATTTACTCGAAGCCCCTCCTGCTGAATTTCTTTGCTTATAGATAATTTATTACATACTGGCTGCGCCTTCAGCCTTTCGAGTCGGGATATGGTTTTGCGACCGGATCGCCGGTTTCCAGAAAAAGATTTTCTTATTTTAAAATCACGATTTTTCATCTTAAATTTATATTTTTTTTTCTGCACATATCTCCGATTACTTTCTTGACAATCAGCCCGTGAGCAGGCGCGGCTTTTTTCACCTCACTCGCTGTGCTTGCTATGAAAAATACAAAAAAAACAAAAAAAAAACGTAATTTTCACTTCGTATAAACACTACTTATAATCTCGATTTACTCGAAGCCTCTCCGGCTGAATTTCTTTACTTATAGATAATTTATTACATACTGGCCACGCCTTCAGCCCGTTGAGTCGGGATACGGTTTTGCGACCGGATCGCTGGTTTGCAGAAAAACATTTTCTTATTATAAAATCACGATTTTTCGTCTTAAATTTATATTTTTTTATCTGTACATATTTCCGATTACTTTCTTGTCGATCAGCCCGCAAGCAGGCGCGGCTTTTTACACCTCGGTAGCTTTGCAAGCTCTGAAAAAAACAAAAAAATAAATACTATTTTCATAATTTCCACTTCGTAAAAACACTACCTATAATCTCGATTTACTCGAAGCCTCTCCGTCTGAATATCTTTGCTTATAGATAATTTATTACATACTGGCCACGCCTAGTCCCTTGAGTCGGGATACGGTTTTGCAACCGTATCGCCGGTTTGCAGACAAACATTTTCTTATTATAAAATCACGATTTTTCGTCTTAAATTCATAATTTTGTTCTGCATTTACCTCTGTTTTTTTACTTTCTTGTCAATCAGCCCGCGAGCAGGCGTGTTACGCATTAGCAACACATGTAAAACGCTGACACGCGTTTACCTAGTTACCGCGAGTTGCACGCGCCACGGACACGAGGCGCCGACGCAGCGGAACGTGATGCTTCGCACCACCGGACATCGTGACCCGTGCGAACGGCTCACTTTGGACACGACATCGGTCTACTGTCGACTATCCTAATTTTACATTCTTAATTATCATTGTAATTTTTTAATTATTAAATCTAAGTTAAATAAAGTTTGTATTTTTTTTAATCCTCCGGCTACAGCCTTCGTAATTGGCGCAGTCGGTAGGATACTCGCGGGCCGGTTCGCGAGAATAGAATCATAGAATCATCGCGGGTCACCCGGGTGACTTTCGGGCATCCAACGAGTATCCAGAACCTACAAGAGCTGCAGCCAGAGGAGGAGTATCCAGACATCGATACGTAGAGGTACAAGACAACTCATGTAAGTACTTTAGAATCGCTCTAGGGTCGCTTCCTTTTTACTACCTAGTTTTCCTATAAATCATCCAAGATTTTCCATCCACGGCAATCTCGGTTACCTAGATTAGATAGTATTAATAGTAGAAATAGTACTGTAGACGACAACAGAAATTTAGAGACGGAACAGGAAGATATAAGTAGTTCATTAATTACATCAGCTGCTTTGAGAAGTGCAAAACACTTTTAATCAATGACCCAATTCTGCAATACCCAGATTTCGCTAAAGACTTCATACTGACAACTGACGCATCTAATCTCGCTATCGGTGCTATTCTTTCACAAGGACAGATAGGCAGTGACAAACCTATAGCATATGCATCTCGCACGCTAAATACTAGCGAAATTAACTATAGCACAATCGAAAAGGAACTGTTGGCTATCGTGTGGGCAACTAAATATTTTCGCCCCTATCTGTTTGGTAGAAAATTTAAAATTGTAACGGACCACCGACCTTTACAATGGGTTATGAACCTAAAAGAGCCCAACTCACGCCTAACCCGATGGAAATTAAAGTTAAGCGAGTATAATTTCACCACGATCTATAAGCCGGGTAAAATGAACGCCAATGCAGATGCCTTATCACGTATTGAAATTAACAATGAAGATGCAATCTCCCTAGCAGTTAACGTATCCGAAAGACCTCCTTCAGCGACAGGCTCCACAACAGCAACAGCTCACACTAGTGCTGAGAGCCCTATACTAGAAGTGCCCATATCTGATGACCCCTTGAATAAGTTTCACCGCCAAATATCTTTTGTAGTCGTAGGAGACATAAAAAAACGCCCCACCGTGTGCAAACCATTCGAAACCCATACTAAAACAACTATACAATTGTCAGAATCCAACCTTGAAGAGGATGTAATCAATGCTATAAAGGAATATGTAAATCCCAAAGTAAAAACAGGAATTCTTATTCATCCTCCCTTAGCCATGTATCAAATAGTACCAATAATCCAAGATAAATTTAAAAGTTCTGCCTTGAATTTGATTTTAACAAAAAACGAAATAGAAAATGTTAAGGACTACTTAAGACAACAAGAAATCATTCGTAATTACCACGAAGGAAAAACCAATCACCGTGGTATAACTGAATGTTACCTTGCTCTATCATATCGCTACTACTGGCCTAAAATGAAAGAAGGCATATCAAAGTATATTAATGAATGCAGCATATGCGGACAAGCAAAATACGATCGAAATCCAATTAAGCAAAGATTTTCCATAATTCCACCTCCAACCAAACCCTTCGAAACAGTGCATCTCGATCTGTTCACAGCTCAGAATGAAAAGTTCCTTACCTTAGTTGACGCCTTCTCGAAATATGCACAGGCATATCATCTCAGAGATGGTACCGCGCTAAGTGTCGTACAGGCTCTGCTAATGTTCTGTACCCATCATGGCGTTCCCTATACTATAGTAACAGATCAAGGACCCGAGTTCACTAATGCACTATTTGCAGAATTCACCCGTCTCCATAAAATACATCATCATAAGATACTTGCACATACTCCTAATGATAACGGTATAGTAGAGCGCTTCCACTCTACCATTCTCGAACATCTCAGAATCCTAAAATTAGAAAAACAAAATGAACCTGCCCTAAATCTCATGCCATACGCAGTTTTAGGCTATAACAGCTCCATACACAGCTTCACTAAGTGCAGACCAATAGATTTGATAACAGGACACTTCGATCCTCGCGATTCCTTAGACTTAAACTTATCCGAGCATTTATTACAACAATATTTACAAGATCATAAAAAACGACTAACTCAGGTCTACGAAATAATTAACGAAACTTCACTTCACCATAGGACTGAACTAACCGAAAACAGAAACAAAGACCGCGAACCCGAAAAAGAATATAGCCCGGACCAACAAGTATTTGTCCGGAATCCTCTCGCAACCAGACAAAAATTAGCTCCGCGATTTACCCAAGACATAGTCTTAGCCGACCTGCCCATACACATTTACACCAGAAAGAAACGTGGTCCTGTTGCAAAGTCCAGATTGAAGCGAAGCCATAAAGACTCTGCATTGTTACAGGATGCTACTACTACTACCACTACTACTCCAACTGACTCAAGGACAAGAAGTAACGATTGATCCCCTAGGAGATGGCCCTGGTGTACTTCCGTTTAACTTGGGAATGACACGTATCATTTCCCATCATCATTCCTTCCTCAGTTACATCAATCTCGATAGTATACAGTCTCAAGTAGATATAATTAACAGGCAACTGTCTGATTTTAGACCTAAACTAAATAATAAGACATCTTCAATATTCGAACCGCATATGAACTATCTAAAATCCAAATTAACTAAAATAACTACGCAGCTAGAATCACTTGAACACACACGCCATAAAAGAGGACTAATTGATGGACTTGGTTCCATTATTAAAAGTATATCGGGTAACCTAGATCAAACTGATGCAGTTAAATATAATAATGCCATTAAAGTTCTTCAACAAAATGAACACAGAATAGAGTCTCAAATCTATCAACAGGTCAGTTTATCCCAAACGTGGGTTTCACATAATGCCAACTTACTAACTAATATAACCAAAAACCAGGAAAGAATGGCCGATGTGCTCAATCGAATAATTAATGGTACAGTAAATCTCGATCTTATTGATTACGCCCATATGGCTCAGTACTTAATTATTTTAGGTGATAACATAGACAACTTATCCGAAGAAATTCATAAGTTAGAGTACACTTTAGCTTTTATACGTGCACTAAGCACACCACATACGGTATTTAGTTTAAAAGAAATTAGAGATATGTTAAATAAACTAAGGGTTTTATATCCAAGTGATGAAATCCTTAATATAGAACTAAGAAACTATTATGACATAATTAAGCTAGGATACTTTTATATAGATAATCAGATAGTTTTAGTAATCAAAGTGCCGATCGCCTTCCCTTCTATATACAACCTCTATAAACTGTCCCTTGTTCCCAATAAGCATAACAAAATCCTTTTAACTTCCTCACCTTATATTGCGATTTCCGGAAAAGATTCTATGTACATGGAGGCTGAATGCCCGAAGGTAGACACCCTGTACCTCTGCGAAGCAAAATTAAAATACAAGACTCAAGACGACGCAGATTGTATCCGGCATTTGATCTCCAAGCAAGAACTCCTACCATCTTGCAAATCATCAGCAGTTGCATTGAAAAAAGAAGCTGTAGAACAACTCGACGAGAAACATTACACCATAAGCTTCCCATACCCGACCAAGGTGAAGACATCTTGCGGACAAGAAACATATAAGACCCTTGAAGGAAGTTACCTGGCTATCATCCCATACAATTGCCATATCAAGACGCCCGAATTCACCATAGCGAATTCTAACAACCACGTCAAGGGATTCGCTCTGGAAATCATGCAAGTGCCCAGATATTCCGAAGATGTAAAAGCAAGCGAGACACCAATCATCTTAAACTCAGTCGACCTAGAAAGCCTACACTCTGTCAACACCAAGATCATGCTACAGACTCCAATAAAACTTGAAGAAGCAATCAACACCAGTCTCTACCATACCACAATTCCAATTTACTCAATACTATCCGGTGCAAGTGCACTCATTATTGCACTGATGTATCGACGACAACGAGCAACACGTCTTCATAAAAGCCAATCAATCGGAATGGATGACGCTACATCTACGGGGAATTATGCTGAAATTCAAGAATCAAATAAACCAGGACCCAGCCAGATAAGAATCGAGCACAGCAACATTTCATCATCTATCTCAAGCAAGATTTCGAAATAATTGCTGATCTTCGGGGGGAGGTGTTACGCATTAGCAACACATGTAAAACGCTGACACGCGTTTACCTAGTTACCGCGAGTTGCACGCGCCACGGACACGAGGCGCCGACGCAGCGGAACGTGATGCTTCGCACCACCGGACATCGTGACCCGTGCGAACGGCTCACTTTGGACACGACATCGGTCTACTGTCGACTATCCTAATTTTACATTCTTAATTATCATTGTAATTTTTTAATTATTAAATCTAAGTTAAATAAAGTTTGTATTTTTTTTAATCCTCCGGCTACAGCCTTCGTAATTGGCGTGGCTTTTTAAACCTCGTTTACTTTGCAACTAATGAAAAAAACAAAAAAATAAATACAATTTTCGTAATTTTCACTTCGTAAAAACACTACCGATAATCTCGATTTTTTCGAAGCCTTTCCGACTGAATTTCTTTGCTTATAGATTATTTATTACTTACTGTCCACGCCTTAAACACGTTGAGTCGGGATTCGGTTTTGCGACCGGATCACCGGTTTGCAGACAAACATTTTCTTATTATAAAATCACGATTTTTCGTCTTAAATTTATATTTTTTTTCTGTACATATTTCCGATTACTTTCTTGTCGATCAGGCCGCAAGCAGGCGCGGCTTTTAACACCTCGGTAGCTTTGCAAGCTCTGAAAAAAACAAAAAAATAAATACAATTTTCGTAAATTTCACTTCGTAAAAACACTACCGATAATCTCGATTTATTCGAAGCCTTTCCGACTGAATTTCTTTGCTTATAGATTATTTATTACTTACTGTCCACGCCTTAAACACGTTGAGTCGGGATTCGGTTTTGCGACCGGATCACCGGTTTGCAGACAAACATTTTCTTATTATAAAATGACGATTTTTCGTCTTAAATTTATATTTTTTTTCTGCACATATCTCCGATTACTTTCTTGTCAATCAGCCCGCGAGCAGGCGCGGTTTTTTTTTACCTCACTCGCTATGCTTGCTATGAATAAAACAACAAAAAAAAAAATACAATTTTCGTAATTTTCACTTCGTATAAACACTACTTATAATCTCGATTTACTCGAAGCCTCTCCGGCTGAATTTCTTTGCTTATAGATAATTTATTACATACTGGCTGCGCCTTCAGCCTTTCGAGTCGGGATATGGTTTTGCGACCGCATCGCCGGTTTCCAGAAAAAGATTTTCTTATTTTAAAATCACGATTTTTCATCTTAAATTTATATTTTTTTTCTGCACATATCTCCGATTACTTTCTTGACAATCAACCCGTGAGCAGGCGCGGCTTTTTTCACCTCACTCGCTGTGCTTGCTATGAAAAATACAAAAAAAAAAAAAAAAAAACGTAATTTTCACTTCGTATAAACACTACTTATAATCTCGATTTACTCGAAGCCTCTCCGGCCGAATTTCTTTACTTATAGATAATTTATTACATACTGGCCACGCCTTCAGCCCGTTGAGTCGGGATACGGTTTTGCGACCGGATCGCTGGTTTGCAGAAAAACATTTTCTTATTATAAAATCACGATTTTTCGTCTTAAATTTATATTTTTTTATCTGTACATATTTCCGATTACTTTCTTGTCGATCAGCCCGCAAGCAGGCGCGGCTTTTTACACCTCGGTAGCTTTGCAAGCTCTGAAAAAAACAAAAAAATAAATACTATTTTCATAATTTCCACTTCGTAAAAACACTACCTATAATCTCGATTTACTCGAAGCCTCTCCGTCTGAATATCTTTGCTTATAGATAATTTATTACATACTGGCCACGCCTAGTCCCTTGAGTCGGGATACGGTTTTGCAACCGTATCGCCGGTTTGCAGACAAACATTTTCTTATTATAAAATCACGATTTTTCGTCTTAAATTCATAATTTTGTTCTGCATTTACCTCTGTTTTTTTACTTTCTTGTCAATCAGCCCGCGAGCAGGCGTGGCTTTTTAAACCTCGTTTACTTTGCAACTAATGAAAAAAACAAAAAAATAAATACAATTTTCGTAATTTTCACTTCGTAAAAACACTACCGATAATCTCGATTTTTTCGAAGCCTTTCCGACTGAATTTCTTTGCTTATAGATTATTTATTACTTACTGTCCACGCCTTAAACACGTTGAGTCGGGATTCGGTTTTGCGACCGGATCACCGGTTTGCAGACAAACATTTTCTTATTATAAAATCACGATTTTTCGTCTTAAATTTATATTTTTTTTCTGTACATATTTCCGATTACTTTCTTGTCGATCAGGCCGCAAGCAGGCGCGGCTTTTAACACCTCGGTAGCTTTGCAAGCTCTGAAAAAAACAAAAAAATAAATACAATTTTCGTAAATTTCACTTCGTAAAAACACTACCGATAATCTCGATTTATTCGAAGCCTTTCCGACTGAATTTCTTTGCTTATAGATTATTTATTACTTACTGTCCACGCCTTAAACACGTTGAGTCGGGATTCGGTTTTGCGACCGGATCACCGGTTTGCAGACAAACATTTTCTTATTATAAAATGACGATTTTTCGTCTTAAATTTATATTTTTTTTCTGCACATATCTCCGATTACTTTCTTGTCAATCAGCCCGCGAGCAGGCGCGGTTTTTTTTTACCTCACTCGCTATGCTTGCTATGAATAAAACAACAAAAAAAAAAATACAATTTTCGTAATTTTCACTTCGTATAAACACTACTTATAATCTCGATTTACTCGAAGCCTCTCCGGCTGAATTTCTTTGCTTATAGATAATTTATTACATACTGGCTGCGCCTTCAGCCTTTCGAGTCGGGATATGGTTTTGCGACCGGATCGCTGGTTTCCAGAAAAAGATTTTCTTATTTTAAAATCACGATTTTTCATCTTAAATTTATATTTTTTTTCTGCACATATCTCCGATTACTTTCTTGACAATCAGCCCGTGAGCAGGCGCGGCTTTTTTCACCTCACTCGCTGTGCTTGCTATGAAAAATACAAAAAAAAAAAAAAAAAAACGTAATTTTCACTTCGTATAAACACTACTTATAATATCGATTTACTCGAAGCCTCTCCGGCTGAATTTCTTTACTTATAGATAATTTATTACATACTGGCCACGCCTTCAGCCCGTTGAGTCGGGATACGGTTTTGCGACCGGATCGCTGGTTTGCAGAAAAACATTTTCTTATTATAAAATCACGATTTTTCGTCTTAAATTTATATTTTTTTATCTGTACATATTTCCGATTACTTTCTTGTCGATCAGCCCGCAAGCAGGCGCGGCTTTTTACACCTCGGTAGCTTTGCAAGCTCTGAAAAAAACAAAAAAATAAATACTATTTTCATAATTTCCACTTCGTAAAAACACTACCTATAATCTCGATTTACTCGAAGCCTCTCCGTCTGAATATCTTTGCTTATAGATAATTTATTACATACTGGCCACGCCTAGTCCCTTGAGTCGGGATACGGTTTTGCAACCGTATCGCCGGTTTGCAGACAAACATTTTCTTATTATAAAAACACGATTTTTCGTCTTAAATTCATAACTTTTTTCTGCATTTACCTCTGATTTTTACTTTCTTGTCGATCAGCCCGCGAGCAGGCACGGCTTTTTACACCTCGCTCGCTTTGCAAGCTTTGAAAAAAAAAATATATATATACAATTTTCGTAATTTTCACTTCGTAAAAACTACTTATAATCTCGATTTACTCGAAGCCCCTCCTGCTGAATTTCTTTGCTTATAGATAATTTATTACATACTGGCTGCGCCTTCAGCCTTTCGAGTCGGGATATGGTTTTGCGACCGGATCGCCGGTTTCCAGACAAAGATTTTCTTATTTTAAAATCACGATTTTTCATCTTAAATTTTTTTTTTTTTTCTGCACATATCTCCGATTACTTTCTTGACAATCAGCCCGTGAGCAGGCGCGGCTTTTTTCACCTCACTCGCTGTGCTTGCTATGAAAAATACAAAAAAAAAAAAAAAAAAACGTAATTTTCACTTCGTATAAACACTACTTATAATCTCGATTTACTCGAAGCCTCTCCGGCTGAATTTCTTTACTTATAGATAATTTATTACATACTGGCCACGCCTTCAGCCCGTTGAGTCGGGATACGGTTTTGCGACCGGATCGCTGGTTTGCAGAAAAACATTTTCTTATTATAAAATCACGATTTTTCGTCTTAAATTTATATTTTTTTATCTGTACATATTTCCGATTACTTTCTTGTCGATCAGCCCGCAAGCAGGCGCGGCTTTTTACACCTCGGTAGCTTTGCAAGCTCTGAAAAAAACAAAAAAATAAATACTATTTTCATAATTTTCACTTCGTATAAACACTACTTATAATCTCGATTTACTCGAAGCCTCTCCGGCTGAATTTCTTTACTTATAGATAATTTATTACATACTGGCCACGCCTTCAGCCCGTTGAGTCGGGATACGGTTTTGCGACCGGATCGCTGGTTTGCAGAAAAACATTTTCTTATTATAAAATCACGATTTTTCGTCTTAAATTTATATTTTTTTATCTGTACATATTTCCGATTACTTTCTTGTCGATCAGCCCGCAAGCAGGCGCGGCTTTTTACACCTCGGTAGCTTTGCAAGCTCTGAAAAAAACAAAAAAATAAATACTATTTTCATAATTTCCACTTCGTAAAAACACTACCTATAATCTCGATTTACTCGAAGCCTCTCCGTCTGAATATCTTTGCTTATAGATAATTTATTACATACTGGCCACGCCTAGTCCCTTGAGTCGGGATACGGTTTTGCAACCGTATCGCCGGTTTGCAGACAAACATTTTCTTATTATAAAAACACGATTTTTCGTCTTAAATTCATAACTTTTTTCTGCATTTACCTCTGATTTTTACTTTCTTGTCGATCAGCCCGCGAGCAGGCACGGCTTTTTACACCTCGCTCGCTTTGCAAGCTTTGAAAAAAAAAATATATATATACAATTTTCGTAATTTTCACTTCGTAAAAACTACTTATAATCTCGATTTACTCGAAGCCCCTCCTGCTGAATTTCTTTGCTTATAGATAATTTATTACATACTGGCTGCGCCTTCAGCCTTTCGAGTCGGGATATGGTTTTGCGACCGGATCGCCGGTTTCCAGACAAAGATTTTCTTATTTTAAAATCACGATTTTTCATCTTAAATTTATATTTTTTTTCTGCACATATCTCCGATTACTTTCTTGACAATCAGCCCGTGAGCAGGCGCGGCTTTTTTCACCTCACTCGCTGTGCTTGCTATGAAAAATACAAAAAAAAAAAAAAAAAAACGTAATTTTCACTTCGTATAAACACTACTTATAATCTCGATTTACTCGAAGCCTCTCCGGCTGAATTTCTTTACTTATAGATAATTTATTACATACTGGCCACGCCTTCAGCCCGTTGAGTCGGGATACGGTTTTGCGACCGGATCGCTGGTTTGCAGAAAAACATTTTCTTATTATAAAATCACGATTTTTCGTCTTAAATTTATATTTTTTTATCTGTACATATTTCCGATTACTTTCTTGTCGATCAGCCCGCAAGCAGGCGCGGCTTTTTACACCTCGGTAGCTTTGCAAGCTCTGAAAAAAACAAAAAAATAAATACTATTTTCATAATTTCCACTTCGTAAAAACACTACCTATAATCTCGATTTACTCGAAGCCTCTCCGTCTGAATATCTTTGCTTATAGATAATTTATTACATACTGGCCACGCCTAGTCCCTTGAGTCGGGATACGGTTTTGCAACCGTATCGCCGGTTTGCAGACAAACATTTTCTTATTATAAAATCACGATTTTTCGTCTTAAATTCATAACTTTTTTCTGCATTTACCTCTGATTTTTACTTTCTTGTCGATCAGCCCGCGAGCAGGCACGGCTTTTTACACCTCGCTCGCTTTGCAAGCTTTGAAAAAAAAAATATATATATACAATTTTCGTAATTTTCACTTCGTAAAAACTACTTATAATCTCGATTTACTCGAAGCCCCTCCTGCTGAATTTCTTTGCTTATAGATAATTTATTACATACTGGCTGCGCCTTCAGCCTTTCGAGTCGGGATATGGTTTTGCGACCGGATCGCCGGTTTCCAGACAAAGATTTTCTTATTTTAAAATCACGATTTTTCATCTTAAATTTATATTTTTTTTCTGCACATATCTCCGATTACTTTCTTGACAATCAGCCCGTGAGCAGGCGCGGCTTTTTTCACCTCACTCGCTGTGCTTGGTATGAAAAATACAAAAAAAAAAAAAAAAAAACGTAATTTTCACTTCGTATAAACACTTCTTATAATCTCGATTTACTCGAAGCCTCTCCGGCTGAATTTCTTTACTTATAGATAATTTATTACATACTGGCCACGCCTTCAGCCCGTTGAGTCGGGATACGGTTTTGCGACCGGATCGCCGGTTTGCAGAAAAACATTTTCTTATTATAAAATCACGATTTTTCGTCTTAAATTTATATTTTTTTATCTGTACATATTTCCGATTACTTTCTTGTCGATGAGCCCGCAAGCAGGCGCGGCTTTTTACACCTCGGTAGCTTTGCAAGCTCTGAAAAAAACAAAAAAATAAATACTATTTTCATAATTTCCACTTCGTAAAAACACTACCTATAATCTCGATTTACTCGAAGCCTCTCCGTCTGAATATCTTTGCTTATAGATAATTTATTACATACTGGCCACGCCTAGTCCCTTGAGTCGGGATACGGTTTTGCAACCGTATCGCCGGTTTGCAGACAAACATTTTCTTATTATAAAATCACGATTTTTCGTCTTAAATTCATAATTTTGTTCTGCATTTACCTCTGTTTTTTTACTTTCTTGTCAATCAGCCCGCGAGCAGGCGTGGCTTTTTAAACCTCGTTTACTTTGCAACTAATGAAAAAAACAAAAAAATAAATACAATTTTCGTAATTTTCACTTCGTAAAAACACTACCGATAATCTCGATTTTTTCGAAGCCTTTCCGACTGAATTTCTTTGCTTATAGATTATTTATTACTTACTGTCCACGCCTTAAACACGTTGAGTCGGGATTCGGTTTTGCGACCGGATCACCGGTTTGCAGACAAACATTTTCTTATTATAAAATCACGATTTTTCGTCTTAAATTTATATTTTTTTTCTGTACATATTTCCGATTACTTTCTTGTCGATCAGGCCGCAAGCAGGCGCGGCTTTTTACACCTCGGTAGCTTTGCAAGCTCTGAAAAAAACAAAAAAATAAATAAAATTTTCGTAAATTTCACTTCGTAAAAACACTACCGATAATCTCGATTTATTCGAAGCCTTTCCGACTGAATTTCTTTGCTTATAGATTATTTATTACTTACTGTCCACGCCTTAAACACGTTGAGTCGGGATTCGGTTTTGCGACCGGATCACCGGTTTGCAGACAAACATTTTCTTATTATAAAATGACGATTTTTCGTCTTAAATTCATAATTTTGTTCTGCATTTACCTCTGTTTTTTTACTTTCTTGTCAATCAGCCCGCGAGCAGGCGTGGCTTTTTAAACCTCGTTTACTTTGCAACTAATGAAAAAAACAAAAAAATAAATACAATTTTCGTAATTTTCACTTCGTAAAAACACTACCGATAATCTCGATTTTTTCGAAGCCTTTCCGACTGAATTTCTTTGCTTATAGATTATTTATTACTTACTGTCCACGCCTTAAACACGTTGAGTCGGGATTCGGTTTTGCGACCGGATCACCGGTTTGCAGACAAACATTTTCTTATTATAAAATGACGATTTTTCGTCTTAAATTTATATTTTTTTTCTGTACATATTTCCGATTACTTTCTTGTCGATCAGGCCGCAAGCAGGCGCGGCTTTTAACACCTCGGTAGCTTTGCAAGCTCTGAAAAAAACAAAAAAATAAATACAATTTTCGTAATTTTCACTTCGTAAAAACACTACCGATAATCTCGATTTTTTCGAAGCCTTTCCGACTGAATTTCTTTGCTTATAGATTATTTATTACTTACTGTCCACGCCTTTAACACGTTGAGTCGGGATTCGGTTTTGCGACCGGATCACCGGTTTGCAGACAAACATTTTCTTATTATAAAATGACGATTTTTCGTCTTAAATTTATATTTTTTTTCTGCACATATCTCCGATTACTTTCTTGTCAATCAGCCCGCGAGCAGGCGCGGTTTTTTTTTACCTCACTCGCTATGCTTGCTATGAATAAAACAACAAAAAAAAAAATACAATTTTCGTAATTTTCACTTCGTATAAACACTACTTATAATCTCGATTTACTCGAAGCCTCTCCGGCTGAATTTCTTTGCTTATAGATAATTTATTACATACTGGCCACGCCTTCTGCCCGTTGAGTCGGGATTCGGTTTTGCGACCGGATCACCGGTTTGCAGACAAACATTTTCTTATTATAAAATCACGATTTTTCGTCTTAAATTTATATTTTTTTTCTGTACATATTTCCGATTACCTTCTTGTCGATCATTCCGCAAGCAGGCGTGGCTTTTTACACCTCGGTAGCTTTGCAAGCTCTGAAAAAAACAAAAAAATAAATACTATTTTCATAATTTCCACTTCGTAAAAACACTACCTATAATCTCGATTTACTCGAAGCCTCTCCGTCTGAATATCTTTGCTTATAGATAATTTATTACATACTGGCCACGCCTAGTCCCTTGAGTCGGGATACGGTTTTGCAACCGTATCGCCGGTTTGCAGACAAACATTTTCTTATTATAAAATCACGATTTTTCGTCTTAAATTCATAACTTTTTTCTGCATTTACCTCTGATTTTTACTTTCTTGTCGATCAGCCCGCGAGCAGGCACGGCTTTTTACACCTCGCTCGCTTTGCAAGCTTTGAAAAAAAAAATATATATATACAATTTTCGTAATTTTCACTTCGTAAAAACTACTTATAATCTCGATTTACTCGAAGCCCCTCCTGCTGAATTTCTTTGCTTATAGATAATTTATTACATACTGGCTGCGCCTTCAGCCTTTCGAGTCGGGATATGGTTTTGCGACCGGATCGCCGGTTTCCAGAAAAAGATTTTCTTATTTTAAAATCACGATTTTTCATCTTAAATTTATATTTTTTTTCTGCACATATCTCCGATTACTTTCTTGACAATCAGCCCGCGAGCAGGCGCGGTTTTTTTTTACCTCACTCGCTATGCTTGCTATGAATAAAACAACAAAAAAAAAAATACAATTTTCGTAATTTTCACTTCGTATAAACACTACTTATAATCTCGATTTACTCGAAGCCTCTCCGGCTGAATTTCTTTGCTTATAGATAATTTATTACATACTGGCTGCGCCTTCAGCCTTTCGAGTCGGGATATGGTTTTGCGACCGGATCGCCGGTTTCCAGAAAAAGATTTTCTTATTTTAAAATCACGATTTTTCATCTTAAATTTATATTTTTTTTCTGCACATATCTCCGATTACTTTCTTGACAATCAGCCCGTGAGCAGGCGCGGCTTTTTTCACCTCACTCGCTGTGCTTGCTATGAAAAATACAAAAAAAAAAAAAAAAAAAACGTAATTTTCACTTCGTATAAACACTACTTATAATCTCGATTTACTCGAAGCCTCTCCGGCTGAATTTCTTTACTTATAGATAATTTATTACATACTGGCCACGCCTTCAGCCCGTTGAGTCGGGATACGGTTTTGCGACCGGATCGCTGGTTTGCAGAAAAACATTTTCTTATTATAAAATCACGATTTTTCGTCTTAAATTTATATTTTTTTATCTGTACATATTTCCGATTACTTTCTTGTCGATCAGCCCGCAAGCAGGCGCGGCTTTTTACACCTCGGTAGCTTTGCAAGCTCTGAAAAAAACAAAAAAATAAATACTATTTTCATAATTTCCACTTCGTAAAAACACTACCTATAATCTCGATTTACTCGAAGCCTCTCCGTCTGAATATCTTTGCTTATAGATAATTTATTACATACTGGCCACGCCTAGTCCCTTGAGTCGGGATACGGTTTTGCAACCGTATCGCCGGTTTGCAGACAAACATTTTCTTATTATAAAATCACGATTTTTCGTCTTAAATTCATAATTTTGTTCTGCATTTACCTCTGTTTTTTTACTTTCTTGTCAATCAGCCCGCGAGCAGGCGTGGCTTTTTAAACCTCGTTTACTTTGCAACTAATGAAAAAAACAAAAAAATAAATACAATTTTCGTAATTTTCACTTCGTAAAAACACTACCGATAATCTCGATTTTTTCGAAGCCTTTCCGACTGAATTTCTTTGCTTATAGATTATTTATTACTTACTGTCCACGCCTTAAACACGTTGAGTCGGGATTCGGTTTTGCGACCGGATCACCGGTTTGCAGACAAACATTTTCTTATTATAAAATCACGATTTTTCGTCTTAAATTTATATTTTTTTTCTGTACATATTTCCGATTACTTTCTTGTCGATCAGGCCGCAAGCAGGCGCGGCTTTTAACACCTCGGTAGCTTTGCAAGCTCTGAAAAAAACAAAAAAATAAATACAATTTTCGTAAATTTCACTTCGTAAAAACACTACCGATAATCTCGATTTATTCGAAGCCTTTCCGACTGAATTTCTTTGCTTATAGATTATTTATTACTTACTGTCCACGCCTTAAACACGTTGAGTCGGGATTCGGTTTTGCGACCGGATCACCGGTTTGCAGACAAACATTTTCTTATTATAAAATGACGATTTTTCGTCTTAAATTTATATTTTTTTTCTGCACATATCTCCGATTACTTTCTTGACAATCAGCCCGTGAGCAGGCGCGGCTTTTTTCACCTCACTCGCTGTGCTTGCTATGAAAAATACAAAAAAAAAAAAAAACGTAATTTTCACTTCGTATAAACACTACTTATAATATCGATTTACTCGAAGCCTCTCCGTCTGAATATCTTTGCTTATAGATAATTTATTACATACTGGCCACGCCTAGTCCCTTGAGTCGGGATACGGTTTTGCAACCGTATCGCCGGTTTGCAGACAAACATTTTCTTATTATAAAAACACGATTTTTCGTCTTAAATTCATAACTTTTTTCTGCATTTACCTCTGATTTTTACTTTCTTGTCGATCAGCCCGCGAGCAGGCACGGCTTTTTACACCTCGCTCGCTTTGCAAGCTTTGAAAAAAAAAATATATATATACAATTTTCGTAATTTTCACTTCGTAAAAACTACTTATAATCTCGATTTACTCGAAGCCCCTCCTGCTGAATTTCTTTGCTTATAGATAATTTATTACATACTGGCTGCGCCTTCAGCCTTTCGAGTCGGGATATGGTTTTGCGACCGGATCGCCGGTTTCCAGACAAAGATTTTCTTATTTTAAAATCACGATTTTTCATCTTAAATTTATATTTTTTTCTGCACATATCTCCGATTACTTTCTTGACAATCAGCCCGTGAGCAGGCGCGGCTTTTTTCACCTCACTCGCTGTGCTTGCTATGAAAAATACAAAAAAAAAAAAAAAAAAACGTAATTTTCACTTCGTATAAACACTACTTATAATCTCGATTTACTCGAAGCCTCTCCGGCTGAATTTCTTTACTTATAGATAATTTTTTACATACTGGCCACGCCTTCAGCCCGTTGAGTCGGGATACGGTTTTGCGACCGGATCGCTGGTTTGCAGA
This sequence comes from Griposia aprilina, assembly GCA_916610205.1. Lineage (NCBI taxonomy): Eukaryota > Metazoa > Arthropoda > Insecta > Lepidoptera > Noctuidae > Griposia > Griposia aprilina. The sequence continues at coordinate 1,045,752 of OU744314.1, forward strand.
AAAACATTTTCTTATTATAAAATCACGATTTTTCGTCTTAAATTTATATTTTTTTATCTGTACATATTTCCGATTACTTTCTTGTCGATCAGCCCGCAAGCAGGCGCGGCTTTTTACACCTCGGTAGCTTTGCAAGCTCTGAAAAAAACAAAAAAATAAATACTATTTTCATAATTTCCACTTCGTAAAAACACTACCTATAATCTCGATTTACTCGAAGCCTCTCCGTCTGAATATCTTTGCTTATAGATAATTTATTACATACTGGCCACGCCTAGTCCCTTGAGTCGGGATACGGTTTTGCAACCGTATCGCCGGTTTGCAGACAAACATTTTCTTATTATAAAATCACGATTTTTCGTCTTAAATTCATAACTTTTTTCTGCATTTACCTCTGATTTTTACTTTCTTGTCGATCAGCCCGCGAGCAGGCACGGCTTTTTACACCTCGCTCGCTTTGCAAGCTTTGAAAAAAAAAATATATATATACAATTTTCGTAATTTTCACTTCGTAAAAACTACTTATAATCTCGATTTACTCGAAGCCCCTCCTGCTGAATTTCTTTGCTTATAGATAATTTATTACATACTGGCTGTGCCTTCAGCCTTTCGAGTCGGGATATGGTTTTGCGACCGGATCGCCGGTTTCCAGACAAAGATTTTCTTATTTTAAAATCACGATTTTTCATCTTAAATTTATTTATTTTTTCTGCACATATCTCCGATTACTTTCTTGACAATCAGCCCGTGAGCAGGCGCGGCTTTTTTCACCTCACTCGCTGTGCTTGCTATGAAAAATACAAAAAAAAAAAAAAAAAACGTAATTTTCACTTTGTATAAACACTTCTTATATTCTCGATTTACTCGAAGCCTCTCCGGCTGAATTTCTTTACTTATAGATAATTTATTACATACTGGCCACGCCTTCAGCCCGTTGAGTCGGGATACGGTTTTGCGACCGGATCGCCGGTTTGCAGAAAAACATTTTCTTATTATAAAATCACGATTTTTCGTCTTAAATTTATATTTTTTTATCTGTACATATTTCCGATTACTTTCTTGTCGATCAGCCCGCAAGCAGGCGCGGCTTTTTACACCTCGGTAGCTTTGCAAGCTCTGAAAAAAACAAAAAAATAAATACTATTTTCATAATTTCCACTTCGTAAAAACACTACCTATAATCTCGATTTACTCGAAGCCTCTCCGTCTGAATATCTTTGCTTATAGATAATTTATTACATACTGGCCACGCCTAGTCCCTTGAGTCGGGATACGGTTTTGCAACCGTATCGCCGGTTTGCAGACAAACATTTTCTTATTATAAAATCACGATTTTTCGTCTTAAATTCATAACTTTTTTCTGCATTTACCTCTGATTTTTACTTTCTTGTCGATCAGCCCGCGAGCAGGCACGGCTTTTTACACCTCGCTCGCTTTGCAAGCTTTGAAAAAAAAAATATATATATACAATTTTCGTAATTTTCACTTCGTAAAAACTACTTATAATCTCGATTTACTCGAAGCCCCTCCTGCTGAATTTCTTTGCTTATAGATAATTTATTACATACTGGCTGTGCCTTCAGCCTTTCGAGTCGGGATATGGTTTTGCGACCGGATCGCCGGTTTCCAGACAAAGATTTTCTTATTTTAAAATCACGATTTTTCATCTTAAATTTATTTATTTTTTCTGCACATATCTCCGATTACTTTCTTGACAATCAGCCCGTGAGCAGGCGCGGCTTTTTTCACCTCACTCGCTGTGCTTGCTATGAAAAATACAAAAAAAAAAAAAAAAAACGTAATTTTCACTTCGTATTAACACTTCTTATATTCTCGATTTACTCGAAGCCTCTCCGGCTGAATTTCTTTACTTATAGATAATTTATTACATACTGGCCACGCCTTCAGCCCGTTGAGTCGGGATACGGTTTTGCGACCGGATCGCCGGTTTGCAGAAAAACATTTTCTTATTATAAAATCACGATTTTTCGTCTTAAATTTATATTTTTTTATCTGTACATATTTCCGATTACTTTCTTGTCGATCAGCCCGCAAGCAGGCGCGGCTTTTTACACCTCGGTAGCTTTGCAAGCTCTGAAAAAAACAAAAAAATAAATACTATTTTCATAATTTCCACTTCGTAAAAACACTACCTATAATCTCGATTTACTCGAAGCCTCTCCGTCTGAATATCTTTGCTTATAGATAATTTATTACATACTGGCCACGCCTAGTCCCTTGAGTCGGGATACGGTTTTGCAACCGTATCGCCGGTTTGCAGACAAACATTTTCTTATTATAAAATCACGATTTTTCGTCTTAAATTCATAATTTTGTTCTGCATTTACCTCTGTTTTTTTACTTTCTTGTCAATCAGCCCGCGAGCAGGCGTGGCTTTTTAAACCTCGTTTACTTTGCAACTAATGAAAAAAACAAAAAAATAAATACAATTTTCGTAATTTTCACTTCGTAAAAACACTACCGATAATCTCGATTTTTTCGAAGCCTTTCCGACTGAATTTCTTTGCTTATAGATTATTTATTACTTACTGTCCACGCCTTAAACACGTTGAGTCGGGATTCGGTTTTGCGACCGGATCACCGGTTTGCAGACAAACATTTTCTTATTATAAAATCACGATTTTTCGTCTTAAATTTTTTTTTTTTTTCTGTACATATTTCCGATTACTTTCTTGTCGATCAGGCCGCAAGCAGGCGCGGCTTTTTACACCTCGGTAGCTTTGCAAGCTCTGAAAAAAACAAAAAAATAAATACAATTTTCGTAAATTTCACTTCGTAAAAACACTACCGATAATCTCGATTTATTCGAAGCCTTTCCGACTGAATTTCTTTGCTTATAGATTATTTATTACTTACTGTCCACGCCTTAAACACGTGAGTCGGGATTCGGTTTTGCGACCGGATCACCGGTTTGCAGACAAACATTTTCTTATTATAAAATGACGATTTTTCGTCTTAAATTTATATTTTTTTTCTGCACATATCTCCGATTACTTTCTTGTCAATCAGCCCGCGAGCAGGCGCGGTTTTTTTTTACCTCACTCGCTATGCTTGCTATGAATAAAACAACAAAAAAAAAATACAATTTTCGTAATTTTCACTTCGTATAAACACTACTTATAATCTCGATTTACTCGAAGCCTCTCCGGCTGAATTTCTTTGCTTATAGATAATTTATTACATACTGGCCACGCCTTCTGCCCGTTGAGTCGGGATTCGGTTTTGCGACCGGATCACCGGTTTGCAGACAAACATTTTCTTATTATAAAATCACGATTTTTCGTCTTAAATTTATATTTTTTTTCTGTACATATTTCCGATTACCTTCTTGTCGATCATTCCGCAAGCAGGCGTGGCTTTTTACACCTCGGTAGCTTTGCAAGCTCTGAAAAAAACAAAAAAATAAATACTATTTTCATAATTTCCACTTCGTAAAAACACTACCTATAATCTCGATTTACTCGAAGCCTATCCGTCTGAATATCTTTGCTTATAGATAATTTATTACATACTGGCCACGCCTAGTCCCTTGAGTCGGGATACGGTTTTGCAACCGTATCGCCGGTTTGCAGACAAACATTTTCTTATTATAAAATCACGATTTTTCGTCTTAAATTCATAACTTTTTTCTGCATTTACCTCTGATTTTTACTTTCTTGTCGATCAGCCCGCGAGCAGGCACGGCTTTTTACACCTCGCTCGCTTTGCAAGCTTTGAAAAAAAAAATATATATATACAATTTTCGTAATTTTCACTTCGTAAAAACTACTTATAATCTCGATTTACTCGAAGCCCCTCCTGCTGAATTTCTTTGCTTATAGATAATTTATTACATACTGGCTGCGCCTTCAGCCTTTCGAGTCGGGATATGGTTTTGCGACCGGATCGCCGGTTTCCAGAAAAAGATTTTCTTATTTTAAAATCACGATTTTTCATCTTAAATTTATATATTTTTTCTGCACATATCTCCGATTACTTTCTTGACAATCAGCCCGTGAGCAGGCGCGGCTTTTTTCACCTCACTCGCTGTGCTTGCTATGAAAAATACAAAAAAAAAAAAAAAAAACGTAATTTTCACTTCGTATAAACACTTCTTATAATCTCGATTTACTCGAAGCCTCTCCGGCTGAATTTCTTTACTTATAGATAATTTATTACATACTGGCCACGCCTTCAGCCCGTTGAGTCGGGATACGGTTTTGCGACCGGATCGCCGGTTTGCAGAAAAACATTTTCTTATTATAAAATCACGATTTTTAGTCTTAAATTTATATTTTTTTATCTGTACATATTTCCGATTACTTTCTTGTCGATCAGCCCGCAAGCAGGCGCGGCTTTTTACACCTCGGTAGCTTTGCAAGCTCTGAAAAAAACAAAAAAATAAATACTATTTTCATAATTTCCACTTCGTAAAAACACTACCTATAATCTCGATTTACTCGAAGCCTCTCCGTCTGAATATCTTTGCTTATAGATAATTTATTACATACTGGCCACGCCTAGTCCCTTGAGTCGGGATACGGTTTTGCAACCGTATCGCCGGTTTGCAGACAAACATTTTCTTATTATAAAATCACGATTTTTCGTCTTAAATTCATAATTTTGTTCTGCATTTACCTCTGTTTTTTTACTTTCTTGTCAATCAGCCCGCGAGCAGGCGTGGCTTTTTAAACCTCGTTTACTTTGCAACTAATGAAAAAAACAAAAAAATAAATACAATTTTCGTAATTTTCACTTCGTAAAAACACTACCGATAATCTCGATTTTTTCGAAGCCTTTCCGACTGAATTTCTTTGCTTATAGATTATTTATTACTTACTGTCCACGCCTTAAACACGTTGAGTCGGGATTCGGTTTTGCGACCGGATCACCGGTTTGCAGACAAACATTTTCTTATTATAAAATCACGATTTTTCGTCTTAAATTTTTTTTTTTTTTTCTGTACATATTTCCGATTACTTTCTTGTCGATCAGGCCGCAAGCAGGCGCGGCTTTTTACACCTCGGTAGCTTTGCAAGCTCTGAAAAAAACAAAAAAATAAATACAATTTTCGTAAATTTCACTTCGTAAAAACACTACCGATAATCTCGATTTATTCGAAGCCTTTCCGACTGAATTTCTTTGCTTATAGATTATTTATTACTTACTGTCCACGCCTTAAACACGTTGAGTCGGGATTCGGTTTTGCGACCGGATCACCGGTTTGCAGACAAACATTTTCTTATTATAAAATGACGATTTTTCGTCTTAAATTTATATTTTTTTTCTGCACATATCTCCGATTACTTTCTTGTCAATCAGCCCGCGAGCAGGCGCGGTTTTTTTTTACCTCACTCGCTATGCTTGCTATGAATAAAACAACAAAAAAAAAAATACAATTTTCGTAATTTTCACTTCGTATAAACACTACTTATAATCTCGATTTACTCGAAGCCTCTCCGGCTGAATTTCTTTGCTTATAGATAATTTATTACATACTGGCCACGCCTTCTGCCCGTTGAGTCGGGATTCGGTTTTGCGACCGGATCACCGGTTTGCAGACAAACATTTTCTTATTATAAAATCACGATTTTTCGTCTTAAATTTATATTTTTTTTCTGTACATATTTCCGATTACCTTCTTGTCGATCATTCCGCAAGCAGGCGTGGCTTTTTACACCTCGGTAGCTTTGCAAGCTCTGAAAAAAACAAAAAAATAAATACTATTTTCATAATTTCCACTTCGTAAAAACACTACCTATAATCTCGATTTACTCGAAGCCTATCCGTCTGAATATCTTTGCTTATAGATAATTTATTACATACTGGCCACGCCTAGTCCCTTGAGTCGGGATACGGTTTTGCAACCGTATCGCCGGTTTGCAGACAAACATTTTCTTATTATAAAATCACGATTTTTCGTCTTAAATTCATAACTTTTTTCTGCATTTACCTCTGATTTTTACTTTCTTGTCGATCAGCCCGCGAGCAGGCACGGCTTTTTACACCTCGCTCGCTTTGCAAGCTTTGAAAAAAAAAATATATATATACAATTTTCGTAATTTTCACTTCGTAAAAACTACTTATAATCTCGATTTACTCGAAGCCCCTCCTGCTGAATTTCTTTGCTTATAGATAATTTATTACATACTGGCTGCGCCTTCAGCCTTTCGAGTCGGGATATGGTTTTGCGACCGGATCGCCGGTTTCCAGAAAAAGATTTTCTTATTTTAAAATCACGATTTTTCATCTTAAATTTATATATTTTTTCTGCACATATCTCCGATTACTTTCTTGACAATCAGCCCGTGAGCAGGCGCGGCTTTTTTCACCTCACTCGCTGTGCTTGCTATGAAAAATACAAAAAAAAAAAAAAAAAACGTAATTTTCACTTCGTATAAACACTTCTTATAATCTCGATTTACTCGAAGCCTCTCCGGCTGAATTTCTTTACTTATAGATAATTTATTACATACTGGCCACGCCTTCAGCCCGTTGAGTCGGGATACGGTTTTGCGACCGGATCGCCGGTTTGCAGAAAAACATTTTCTTATTATAAAATCACGATTTTTAGTCTTAAATTTATATTTTTTTATCTGTACATATTTCCGATTACTTTCTTGTCGATCAGCCCGCAAGCAGGCGCGGCTTTTTACACCTCGGTAGCTTTGCAAGCTCTGAAAAAAACAAAAAAATAAATACTATTTTCATAATTTCCACTTCGTAAAAACACTACCTATAATCTCGATTTACTCGAAGCCTCTCCGTCTGAATATCTTTGCTTATAGATAATTTATTACATACTGGCCACGCCTAGTCCCTTGAGTCGGGATACGGTTTTGCAACCGTATCGCCGGTTTGCAGACAAACATTTTCTTATTATAAAATCACGATTTTTCGTCTTAAATTCATAATTTTGTTCTGCATTTACCTCTGTTTTTTTACTTTCTTGTCAATCAGCCCGCGAGCAGGCGTGGCTTTTTAAACCTCGTTTACTTTGCAACTAATGAAAAAAACAAAAAAATAAATACAATTTTCGTAATTTTCACTTCGTAAAAACACTACCGATAATCTCGATTTTTTCGAAGCCTTTCCGACTGAATTTCTTTGCTTATAGATTATTTATTACTTACTGTCCACGCCTTAAACACGTTGAGTCGGGATTCGGTTTTGCGACCGGATCACCGGTTTGCAGACAAACATTTTCTTATTATAAAATCACGATTTTTCGTCTTAAATTTTTTTTTTTTTTCTGTACATATTTCCGATTACTTTCTTGTCGATCAGGCCGCAAGCAGGCGCGGCTTTTTACACCTCGGTAGCTTTGCAAGCTCTGAAAAAAACAAAAAAATAAATACAATTTTCGTAAATTTCACTTCGTAAAAACACTACCGATAATCTCGATTTATTCGAAGCCTTTCCGACTGAATTTCTTTGCTTATAGATTATTTATTACTTACTGTCCACGCCTTAAACACGTTGAGTCGGGATTCGGTTTTGCGACCGGATCACCGGTTTGCAGACAAACATTTTCTTATTATAAAATGACGATTTTTCGTCTTAAATTTATATTTTTTTTCTGCACATATCTCCGATTACTTTCTTGTCAATCAGCCCGCGAGCAGGCGCGGTTTTTTTTTACCTCACTCGCTATGCTTGCTATGAATAAAACAACAAAAAAAAAAATACAATTTTCGTAATTTTCACTTCGTATAAACACTACTTATAATCTCGATTTACTCGAAGCCTCTCCGGCTGAATTTCTTTGCTTATAGATAATTTATTACATACTGGCCACGTCTTCTGCCCGTTGAGTCGGGATTCGGTTTTGCGACCGGATCACCGGTTTGCAGACAAACATTTTCTTATTATAAAATCACGATTTTTCGTCTTAAATTTATATTTTTTTTCTGTACATATTTCCGATTACCTTCTTGTCGATCATTCCGCAAGCAGGCGTGGCTTTTTACACCTCGGTAGCTTTGCAAGCTCTGAAAAAAACAAAAAAATAAATACTATTTTCATAATTTCCACTTCGTAAAAACACTACCTATAATCTCGATTTACTCGAAGCCTATCCGTCTGAATATCTTTGCTTATAGATAATTTATTACATACTGGCCACGCCTAGTCCCTTGAGTCGGGATACGGTTTTGCAACCGTATCGCCGGTTTGCAGACAAACATTTTCTTATTATAAAATCACGATTTTTCGTCTTAAATTCATAACTTTTTTCTGCATTTACCTCTGATTTTTACTTTCTTGTCGATCAGCCCGCGAGCAGGCACGGCTTTTTACACCTCGCTCGCTTTGCAAGCTTTGAAAAAAAAAATATATATATACAATTTTCGTAATTTTCACTTCGTAAAAACTACTTATAATCTCGATTTACTCGAAGCCCCTCCTGCTGAATTTCTTTGCTTATAGATAATTTATTACATACTGGCTGCGCCTTCAGCCTTTCGAGTCGGGATATGGTTTTGCGACCGGATCGCCGGTTTCCAGAAAAAGATTTTCTTATTTTAAAATCACGATTTTTCATCTTAAATTTATATTTTTTTTCTGCACATATCTCCGATTACTTTCTTGACAATCAGCCCGTGAGCAGGCGCGGCTTTTTTCACCTCACTCGCTGTGCTTGCTATGAAAAATATAAAAAAAAAAAAAAAAAACGTAATTTTCACTTCGTATAAACACTTCTTATAATCTCGATTTACTCGAAGCCTCTCCGGCTGAATTTCTTTACTTATAGATAATTTATTACATACTGGCCACGCCTTCAGCCCGTTGAGTCGGGATACGGTTTTGCGACCGGATCGCCGGTTTGCAGAAAAACATTTTCTTATTATAAAATCACGATTTTTAGTCTTAAATTTATATTTTTTTATCTGTACATATTTCCGATTACTTTCTTGTCGATCAGCCCGCAAGCAGGCGCGGCTTTTTACACCTCGGTAGCTTTGCAAGCTCTGAAAAAAACAAAAAAATAAATACTATTTTCATAATTTCCACTTCGTAAAAACACTACCTATAATCTCGATTTACTCGAAGCCTCTCCGTCTGAATATCTTTGCTTATAGATAATTTATTACATACTGGCCACGCCTAGTCCCTTGAGTCGGGATACGGTTTTGCAACCGTATCGCCGGTTTGCAGACAAACATTTTCTTATTATAAAATCACGATTTTTCGTCTTAAATTCATAATTTTGTTCTGCATTTACCTCTGTTTTTTTACTTTCTTGTCAATCAGCCCGCGAGCAGGCGTGGCTTTTTAAACCTCGTTTACTTTGCAACTAATGAAAAAAATAAATACAATTTTCGTAATTTTCACTTCGTAAAAACACTACCGATAATCTCGATTTTTTCGAAGCCTTTCCGACTGAATTTCTTTGCTTATAGATTATTTATTACTTACTGTCCACGCCTTAAACACGTTGAGTCGGGATTCGGTTTTGCGACCGGATCACCGGTTTGCAGACAAACATTTTCTTATTATAAAATCACGATTTTTCGTCTTAATTTTTTTTTTTTTTTCTGTACATATTTCCGATTACTTTCTTGTCGATCAGGCCGCAAGCAGGCGCGGCTTTTTACACCTCGGTAGCTTTGCAAGCTCTGAAAAAAACAAAAAAATAAATACAATTTTCGTAAATTTCACTTCGTAAAAACACTACCGATAATCTCGATTTATTCGAAGCCTTTCCGACTGAATTTCTTTGCTTATAGATTATTTATTACTTACTGTCCACGCCTTAAACACGTTGAGTCGGGATTCGGTTTTGCGACCGGATCACCGGTTTGCAGACAAACATTTTCTTATTATAAAATGACGATTTTTCGTCTTAAATTTATATTTTTTTTCTGCACATATCTCCGATTACTTTCTTGTCAATCAGCCCGCGAGCAGGCGCGGTTTTTTTTTACCTCACTCGCTATGCTTGCTATGAATAAAACAACAAAAAAAAAAATACAATTTTCGTAATTTTCACTTCGTATAAACACTACTTATAATCTCAATTTACTCGAAGCCTCTCCGGCTGAATTTCTTTGCTTATAGATAATTTATTACATACTGGCCACGCCTTCTGCCCGTTGAGTCGGGATTCGGTTTTGCAACCGTATCGCCGGTTTGCAGACAAACATTTTCTTATTATAAAATCACGATTTTTCGTCTTAAATTTATATTTTTTTTCTGTACATATTTCCGATTACCTTCTTGTCGATCATTCCGCAAGCAGGCACGGCTTTTTACACCTCGCTCGCTTTGCAAGCTTTGAAAAAAAAAATATATATATACAATTTTCGTAATTTTCACTTCGTAAAAACTACTTATAATCTCGATTTACTCGAAGCCCCTCCTGCTGAATTTCTTTGCTTATAGATAATTTATTACATACTGGCTGCGCCTTCAGCCTTTCGAGTCGGGATATGGTTTTGCGACCGGATCGCCGGTTTCCAGACAAAGATTTTCTTATTTTAAAATCACGATTTTTCATCTTAAATTTATATTTTTTTTCTGCACATATCTCCGATTACTTTCTTGACAATCAGCCCGTGAGCAGGCGCGGCTTTTTTCACCTCACTCGCTGTGCTTGCTATGAAAAATACAAAAAATAAAAAAATAAAAACGTAATTTTCACTTCGTATAAACACTACTTATAATCTCGATTTACTCGAAGCCTCTCCGGCTGAATTTCTTTACTTATAGATAATTTATTACATACTGGCCACGCCTTCAGCCCGTTGAGTCGGGATACGGTTTTGCGACCGGATCGCCGGTTTGCAGAAAAACATTTTCTTATTATAAAATCACGATTTTTCGTCTTAAATTTATATTTTTTTTCTGTACATATTTCCGATTACCTTCTTGTCGATCATTCCGCAAGCAGGCGTGGCTTTTTACACCTCGGTAGCTTTGCAAGCTCTGAAAAAAACAAAAAAATAAATACTATTTTCATAATTTCCACTTCGTAAAAACACTACCTATAATCTCGATTTAATCGAAGCCTCTCCGTCTGAATATCTTTGCTTATAGATAATTTATTACATACTGGCCACGCCTAGTCCCTTGAGTCGGGATACGGTTTTGCAACCGTATCGCTGGTTTGCAGACAAACATTTTCTTATTATAAAATCACGATTTTTCGTCTTAAATTCATAACTTTTTTCTGCATTTACCTCTGATTTTTACTTTCTTGTCGATCAGCCCGCGAGCAGGCACGGCTTTTTACACCTCGCTCGCTTTGCAAGCTTTAAAAAAAAATATATAAATATACAATTTTTGTAATTTTCACTTCGTAAAAACTACTTATAATCTCGATTTACTCGAAGCCCCTCCTGCTGAATTTCTTTGCTTATAGATAATTTATTACATACTGGCTGCGCCTTCAGCCTTTCGAGTCGGGATATAGTTTTGCGACCGGATCGCCGGTTTCCAGCCAAAGATTTTCTTATTATAAAATCACGATTTTTCGTCTTAAATTAATATTTTTTTATCTGTACATATTTCCGATTACTTTCTTGTCGATCAGCCCGCAAGCAGGCGCGGCTTTTTACACCTCGGTAGCTTTGCAAGCTCTGAAAAAAACAAAAAAATAAATACTATTTTCATAATTTCCACTTCGTAAAAACACTACCTATAATCTCGATTTACTCGAAGCCTCTCCGTCTGAATATCTTTGCTTATAGATAATTTATTACATACTGGCCACGCCTAGTCCCTTGAGTCGGGATACGGTTTTGCAACCGTATCGCCGGTTTGCAGACAAACATTTTCTTATTATAAAATCACGATTTTTCGTCTTAAATTCATAATTTTGTTCTGCATTTACCTCTGTTTTTTTACTTTCTTGTCAATCAGCCCGCGAGCAGGCGTGGCTTTTTAAACCTCGTTTACTTTGCAACTAATGAAAAAAACAAAAAAATAAATACAATTTTCGTAATTTTCACTTCGTAAAAACACTACCGATAATCTCGATTTTTTCGAAGCCTTTCCGACTGAATTTCTTTGCTTATAGATTATTTATTACTTACTGTCCACGCCTTAAACACGTTGAGTCGGGATTCGGTTTTGCGACCGGATCACCGGTTTGCAGACAAACATTTTCTTATTATAAAATCACGATTTTTCGTCTTAAATTTATATTTTTTTTCTGTACATATTTCCGATTACTTTCTTGTCGATCAGGCCGCAAGCAGGCGCGGCTTTTTACACCTCGGTAGCTTTGCAAGCTCTGAAAAAAACAAAAAAATAAATACAATTTTCGTAAATTTCACTTCGTAAAAACACTACCGATAATCTCGATTTATTCGAAGCCTTTCCAACTGAATTTCTTTGCTTATAGATTATTTATTACTTACTGTCCACGCCTTAAACACGTTGAGTCGGGATTCGGTTTTGCGACCGGATCACCGGTTTGCAGACAAACATTTTCTTATTATAAAATGACGATTTTTCGTCTTAAATTTATATTTTTTTTCTGCACATATCTCCGATTACTTTCTTGTCAATCAGCCCGCGAGCAGGCGCGGTTTTTTTTTACCTCACTCGCTATGCTTGCTATGAATAAAACAACAAAAAAAAAAATACAATTTTCGTAATTTTCACTTCGTATAAACACTACTTATAATCTCGATTTACTCGAAGCCTCTCCGGCTGAATTTCTTTGCTTATAGATAATTTATTACATACTGGCCACGCCTTCTGCCCGTTGAGTCGGGATTCGGTTTTGCGACCGGATCACCGGTTTGCAGACAAACATTTTCTTATTATAAAGTCACGATTTTTCGTCTTAAATTTATATTTTTTTTCTGTACATATTTCCGATTACCTTCTTGTCGATCATTCCGCAAGCAGGCGTGGCTTTTTACACCTCGGTAGCTTTGCAAGCTCTGAAAAAAACAAAAAAATAAATACTATTTTCATAATTTCCACTTCGTAAAAACACTACCTATAATCTCGATTTACTCGAAGCCTCTCCGTCTGAATATCTTTGCTTATAGATAATTTATTACATACTGGCCACGCCTAGTCCCTTGAGTCGGGATACGGTTTTGCAACCGTATCGCCGGTTTGCAGACAAACATTTTCTTATTATAAAATCACGATTTTTCGTCTTAAATTCATAACTTTTTTCTGCATTTACCTCTGATTTTTACTTTCTTGTCGATCAGCCCGCGAGCAGGCACGGCTTTTTACACCTCGCTCGCTTTGCAAGCTTTGAAAAAAAAAAAATATATATACAATTTTCGTAATTTTCACTTCGTAAAAACTACTTATAATCTCGATTTACTCGAAGCCCCTCCTGCTGAATTTCTTTGCTTATAGATAATTTATTACATACTGGCTGCGCCTTCAGCCTTTCGAGTCGGGATATGGTTTTGCGACCGGATCGCCGGTTTCCAGACAAAGATTTTCTTATTTTAAAATCACGATTTTTCATCTTAAATTTATATTTTTTTTCTGCACATATCTCCGATTACTTTCTTGACAATCAGCCCGTGAGCAGGCGCGGCTTTTTTCACCTCACTCGCTGTGCTTGCTATGAAAAATACAAAAAAAAAAAAAAAAAAACGTAATTTTCACTTCGTATAAACACTACTTATAATCTCGATTTACTCGAAGCCTCTCCGGCTGAATTTCTTTACTTATAGATAATTTATTACATACTGGCCACGCCTTCAGCCCGTTGAGTCGGGATACGGTTTTGCGACCGGATCGCCGGTTTGCAGAAAAACATTTTCTTATTATAAATTCACGATTTTTCGTCTTAAATTTATATTTTTTTTCTGTACATATTTCCGATTACCTTCTTGTCGATCATTCCGCAAGCAGGCGTGGCTTTTTACACCTCGGTAGCTTTGCAAGCTCTGAAAAAAACAAAAAAATAAATACTATTTTCATAATTTCCACTTCGTAAAAACACTACCTATAATCTCGATTTACTCGAAGCCTCTCCGTCTGAATATCTTTGCTTATAGATAATTTATTACATACTGGCCACGCCTAGTCCCTTGAGTCGGGATACGGTTTTGCAACCGTATCGCCGGTTTGCAGACAAACATTTTCTTATTATAAAATCACGATTTTTCGTCTTAAATTCATAACTTTTTTCTGCATTTACCTCTGATTTTTACTTTCTTGTCGATCAGCCCGCGAGCAGGCACGGCTTTTTACACCTCGCTCGCTTTGCAAGCTTTAAAAAAAAATATATAAATATACAATTTTTGTAATTTTCACTTCGTAAAAACTACTTATAATCTCGATTTACTCGAAGCCCCTCCTGCTGAATTTCTTTGCTTATAGATAATTTATTACATACTGGCTGCGCCTTCAGCCTTTCGAGTCGGGATATAGTTTTGCGACCGGATCGCCGGTTTCCAGCCAAAGATTTTCTTATTATAAAATCACGATTTTTCGTCTTAAATTTATATTTTTTTTCTGCACATATCTCCGATTACTTTCTTGTCAATCAGCCCGCGAGCAGGCGCGGCTTTTTTCACCTCACTCGCTGTGCTTGCTATGAAAAGAAAAAAAAAAAAAAAAAAAAACCTATATTTCACTTCGTATAAACACTACTTATAATCTCGATTTACTCGAAGCCTCTCCGGCTAAATTTCTTTACTTGTAGATAATTTATTACATACTGGCCACGCCTTCAGCCCGTTGAGTCGGGATACGGTTTTGCGACCGGATCGCCGGTTTGCAGACAAACATTTTGTTATTATAAAATCACGATTTTTCGTCTTAAATTTATTTTTTTTTTCTGTACATATTTCCGATTACTTTCTTGTCGATCAGCCCGCAAGCAAGCGCGGCTTTTTATACCTCGGTAGCTTTGCAAGCTGTGAAAAAAACAAAAAAATAAATAGTATTTTCATAATTTCCACTTCGTAAAAACACTACCTATAATCTCGATTTACTCGAAGCCTCTGCGTCTGAATATCTTTGCTTATAGATAATTTATTACATACTGGCCACGCCTAGTCCCTTGAGTCGGGATACGGTTTTGCAACCGTATCGCCGGTTTGCAGACAAACATTTTGTTATTATAAAATCACGATTTTTCGTCTTAAATTCATAACTTTGTTCTGCATTTACCTCTGATTTTTACTTTCTTGTCGATCAGCCCGCGAGCAGGCACGGCTTTTTACACCTCGCTCGCTTTGCAAGCTTTGAAAAAAAAAAAAAAAATATACAATTTTCGTAATTTTCACTTCGTAAAAACTACTTATAATCTCGATTTACTCGAAGCCCCTCCTGCTGAATTTCTTTGCTTATAGATAATTTATTACATACTGGCTGCGCCTTCAGCCTTTCGAGTCGGGATATGGTTTTGCGACCGGGGGAGATTTTTTTATTATAAAATCACGATTTTTCATCTTAAATTTATATTTTTTTTCTGCACATATCTCCGATTACTTTCTTGTCAATCAGCCCGCGAGCAGGCGCGGCTTTTTTCACCTCACTCGCTGTGCTTGCTATGAAAAGAAAAAAAAAAAAAAAAAAAAACCTATATTTCACTTCGTATAAACACTACTTATAATCTCGATTTACTCGAAGCCTCTCCGGCTAAATTTCTTTACTTGTAGATAATTTATTACATACTGGCCACGCCTTCAGCCCGTTGAGTCGGGATACGGTTTTGCGACCGGATCGCCGGTTTGCAGACAAACATTTTGTTATTATAAAATCACGATTTTTCGTCTTAAATTTATATTTTTTTTCTGTACATATTTCCGATTACTTTCTTGTCGATCAGCCCGCGAGCAGGCACGGCTTTTTACACCTCGCTCGCTTTGCAAGCTTTGAAAAAAAAAAAAAAAAAATACAATTTTCGTAATTTTCACTTCGTAAAACCTACTTATAATCTCGATTTACTCGAAGCCCCTCCTGCTGAATTTCTTTGCTTATAGATAATTTATTACATACTGGCTGCGCCTTCAGCCCTTCGAGTCGGGATATGGTTTTGCGACCGGATCGCCGGTTTCCAGACAAAGATTTTCTTATTATAAAATCACGATTTTTCATCTTAATTTTTTTTTTTTTTCTGCACATATCTCCGATTACTTTCTTGTCAATCAGCCCGCGAGCAGGCGCGGCTTTTTTCACCTCACTCGCTGTGCTTGCTATGAAAAAAACAACAAAAAAAAAAAAAAAAAATCGTAATTTTCTCTTCGTATAAACACTACTTATAATCTCGATTTACTCGAAGCCTCTCCGGCTGAATTTCTTTGCTTATTGATTATTTATTACTTACTGGCCAGCCCTTTAGCCTGTTGAGTCAGGATTCGGTTTTGCGACCGGATCACCGGTTTGCCGACAAACATTTTCTTATTATAAAATCACGATTTTTCGTATTAAATTCATAACTTTTTTCTGCATTTACCTCTGATTTTTACTTTCTTGTCGATCAGCCCGCGAGCAGGCACGGCTTTTTACACCTCGCTCGCTTTGCAAGCTTTGAAAAAAAAAATATATATATACAATTTTCGTAATTTTCACTTCGTAAAAACTACTTATAATCTCGATTTACTCGAAGCCCCTCCTGCTGAATTTCTTTGCTTATAGATAATTTATTACATACTGGCTGCGCCTTCAGCCTTTCGAGTCGGGATATGGTTTTGCGACCGGATCGCCGGTTTCCAGAAAAAGATTTTCTTATTTTAAAATCACGATTTTTCATCTTAAATTTATATTTTTTTTCTGCACATATCTCCGATTACTTTCTTGACAATCAGCCCGTGAGCAGGCGCGGCTTTTTTCACCTCACTCGCTGTGCTTGCTATTAAAAATACAAAAAAAAAAAAAAAAAACGTAATTTTCACTTCGTATAAACACTACTTATAATCTCGATTTACTCGAAGCCTCTCCGGCTGAATTTCTTTACTTATAGATAATTTATTACATACTGGCCACGCCTTCAGCCCGTTGAGTCGGGATACGGTTTTGCGACCGGATCGCTGGTTTGCAGAAAAACATTTTCTTATTATAAAATCACGATTTTTCGTCTTAAATTTATATTTTTTTATCTGTACATATTTCCGATTACTTTCTTGTCGATCAGCCCGCAAGCAGGCGCGGCTTTTTACACCTCGGTAGCTTTGCAAGCTCTGAAAAAAACAAAAAAATAAATACTATTTTCATAATTTCCACTTCGTAAAAACACTACCTATAATCTCGATTTACTCGAAGCCTCTCCGTCTGAATATCTTTGCTTATAGATAATTTATTACATACTGGCCACGCCTAGTCCCTTGAGTCGGGATACGGTTTTGCAACCGTATCGCCGGTTTGCAGACAAACATTTTCTTATTATAAAATCACGATTTTTCGTCTTAAATTCATAATTTTGTTCTGCATTTACCTCTGTTTTTTTACTTTCTTGTCAATCAGCCCGCGAGCAGGCGTGGCTTTTTAAACCTCGTTTACTTTGCAACTAATGAAAAAAACAAAAAAATAAATACAATTTTCGTAATTTTCACTTCGTAAAAACACTACCGATAATCTCGATTTTTTCGAAGCCTTTCCGACTGAATTTCTTTGCTTATAGATTATTTATTACTTACTGTCCACGCCTTAAACACGTTGAGTCGGGATTCGGTTTTGCGACCGGATCACCGGTTTGCAGACAAACATTTTCTTATTATAAAATCACGATTTTTCGTCTTAAATTTATATTTTTTTTCTGTACATATTTCCGATTACTTTCTTGTCGATCAGGCCGCAAGCAGGCGCGGCTTTTAACACCTCGGTAGCTTTGCAAGCTCTGAAAAAAACAAAAAAATAAATACAATTTTCGTAAATTTCACTTCGTAAAAACACTACCGATAATCTCGATTTATTCGAAGCCTTTCCGACTGAATTTCTTTGCTTATAGATTATTATTTTATTACTTACTGTCCACGCCTTAAACACGTTGAGTCGGGATTCGGTTTTGCGACCGGATCACCGGTTTGCAGACAAACATTTTCTTATTATAAAATGACGATTTTTCGTCTTAAATTTATATTTTTTTTCTGCACATATCTCCGATTACTTTCTTGTCAATCAGCCCGCGAGCAGGCGTGGTTTTTTTTTACCTCACTCGCTATGCTTGCTATGAATAAAACAACAAAAAAAAAAATACAATTTTCGTAATTTTCACTTCGTATAAACACTACTTATAATCTCGATTTACTCGAAGCCTCTCCGGCTGAATTTCTTTGCTTATAGATAATTTATTACATACTGGCCACGCCTTCTGCCCGTTGAGTCGGGATTCGGTTTTGCGACCGGATCACCGGTTTGCAGACAAACATTTTCTTATTATAAAATCACGATTTTTCGTCTTAAATTTATATTTTTTTTCTGTACATATTTCCGATTACCTTCTTGTCGATCATTCCGCAAGCAGGCGTGGCTTTTTACACCTCGGTAGCTTTGCAAGCTCTGAAAAAAAACAAAAAAATAAATACTATTTTCATAATTTCCACTTCGTAAAAACACTACCTATAATCTCGATTTACTCGAAGCCTCTCCGTCTGAATATCTTTGCTTATAGATAATTTATTACATACTGGCCACGCCTAGTCCCTTGAGTCGGGATACGGTTTTGCAACCGTATCGCCGGTTTGCAGACAAACATTTTCTTATTATAAAATCACGATTTTTCGTCTTAAATTCATAACTTTTTTCTGCATTTACCTCTGATTTTTACTTTCTTGTCGATCAGCCCGCGAGCAGGCACGGCTTTTTACACCTCGCTCGCTTTGCAAGCTTTGAAAAAAAAAATATATATATACAATTTTCGTAATTTTCACTTCGTAAAAACTACTTATAATCTCGATTTACTCGAAGCCCCTCCTGCTGAATTTCTTTGCTTATAGATAATTTATTACATACTGGCTGCGCCTTCAGCCTTTCGAGTCGGGATATAGTTTTGCGACCGGATCGCCGGTTTCCAGACAAAGATTTTCTTATTTTAAAATCACGATTTTTCATCTTAAATTTATATTTTTTTTCTGCACATATCTCCGATTACTTTCTTGACAATCAGCCCGTGAGCAGGCGCGGCTTTTTTCACCTCACTCGCTGTGCTTGCTATGAAAAATACAAAAAATAAAAATAAAAAAACGTAATTTTCACTTCGTATAAACACTACTTATAATCTCGATTTACTCGAAGCCTCTCCGGCTGAATTTCTTTACTTATAGATAATTTATTACATACTGGCCACGCCTTCAGCCCGTTGAGTCGGGATACGGTTTTGCGACCGGATCGCCGGTTTGCAGAAAAACATTTTCTTATTATAAAATCACGATTTTTCGTCTTAAATTTATATTTTTTTTCTGTACATATTTCCGATTACCTTCTTGTCGATCATTCCGCAAGCAGGCGTGGCTTTTTACACCTCGGTAGCTTTGCAAGCTCTGAAAAAAACAAAAAAATAAATACTATTTTCATAATTTCCACTTCGTAAAAACACTACCTATAATCTCGATTTAATCGAAGCCTCTCCGTCTGAATATCTTTGCTTATAGATAATTTATTACATACTGGCCACGCCTAGTCCCTTGAGTCGGGATACGGTTTTGCAACCGTATCGCTGGTTTGCAGACAAACATTTTCTTATTATAAAATCACGATTTTTCGTCTTAAATTCATAACTTTTTTCTGCATTTACCTCTGATTTTTACTTTCTTGTCGATCAGCCCGCGAGCAGGCACGGCTTTTTACACCTCGCTCGCTTTGCAAGCTTTAAAAAAAAAAATATAAATATACAATTTTTGTAATTTTCACTTCGTAAAAACTACTTATAATCTCGATTTACTCGAAGCCCCTCCTGCTGAATTTCTTTGCTTATAGATAATTTATTACATACTGGCTGCGCCTTCAGCCTTTCGAGTCGGGATATAGTTTTGCGACCGGATCGCCGGTTTCCAGCCAAAGATTTTCTTATTATAAAATCACGATTTTTCGTCTTAAATTAATATTTTTTTATCTGTACATATTTCCGATTACTTTCTTGTCGATCAGCCCGCAAGCAGGCGCGGCTTTTTACACCTCGGTAGCTTTGCAAGCTCTGAAAAAAACAAAAAAATAAATACTATTTTCATAATTTCCACTTCGTAAAAACACTACCTATAATCTCGATTTACTCAAAGCCTCTCCGTCTGAATATCTTTGCTTATAGATAATTTATTACATACTGGCCACGCCTAGTCCCTTGAGTCGGGATACGGTTTTGCAACCGTATCGCCGGTTTGCAGACAAACATTTTCTTATTATAAAATCACGATTTTTCGTCTTAAATTCATAATTTTGTTCTGCATTTACCTCTGTTTTTTTACTTTCTTGTCAATCAGCCCGCGAGCAGGCGTGGCTTTTTAAACCTCGTTTACTTTGCAACTAATGAAAAAAACAAAAAAATAAATACAATTTTCGTAATTTTCACTTCGTAAAAACACTACCGATAATCTCGATTTTTTCGAAGCCTTTCCGACTGAATTTCTTTGCTTATAGATTATTTATTACTTACTGTCCACGCCTTAAACACGTTGAGTCGGGATTCGGTTTTGCGACCGGATCACCGGTTTGCAGACAAACATTTTCTTATTATAAAATCACGATTTTTCGTCTTAAATTAATATTTTTTTTCTGTACATATTTCCGATTACTTTCTTGTCGATCAGGCCGCAAGCAGGCGCGGCTTTTTACACCTCGGTAGCTTTGCAAGCTCTGAAAAAAACAAAAAAATAAATACAATTTTCGTAAATTTCACTTCGTAAAAACACTACCGATAATCTCGATTTATTCGAAGCCTTTCCGACTGAATTTCTTTGCTTATAGATTATTTATTACTTACTGTCCACGCCTTAAACACGTTGAGTCGGGATTCGGTTTTGCGACCGGATCACCGGTTTGCAGACAAACATTTTCTTATTATAAAATGACGATTTTTCGTCTTAAATTTATATTTTTTTTCTGCACATATCTCCGATTACTTTCTTGTCAATCAGCCCGCGAGCAGGCGCGGTTTTTTTTTACCTCACTCGCTATGCTTGCTATGAATAAAACAACAAAAAAAAAAATACAATTTTCGTAATCTTCACTTCGTATAAACACTACTTATAATCTCGATTTACTCGAAGCCTCTCCGGCTGAATTTCTTTGCTTATAGATAATTTATTACATACTGGCCACGCCTTCTGCCCGTTGAGTCGGGATTCGGTTTTGCGACCGGATCACCGGTTTGCAGACAAACATTTTCTTATTATAAAATCACGATTTTTCGTCTTAAATTTATATTTTTTTTCTGTACATATTTCCGATTACCTTCTTGTCGATCATTCCGCAAGCAGGCGTGGCTTTTTACACCTCGGTAGCTTTGCAAGCTCTGAAAAAAACAAAAAAATAAATACTATTTTCATAATTTCCACTTCGTAAAAACACTACCTATAATCTCGATTTACTCGAAGCCTCTCCGTCTGAATATCTTTGCTTATAGATAATTTATTACATACTGGCCACGCCTAGTCCCTTGAGTCGGGATACGGTTTTGCAACCGTATCGCCGGTTTGCAGACAAACATTTTCTTATTATAAAATCACGATTTTTCGTCTTAAATTCATAACTTTTTTCTGCATTTACCTCTGATTTTTACTTTCTTGTCGATCAGCCCGCGAGCAGGCACGGCTTTGTACACCTCGCTCGCTTTGCAAGCTTTGAAAAAAAAAATATATATATACAATTTTCGTAATTTTCACTTCGTAAAAACTACTTATAATCTCGATTTACTCGAAGCCCCTCCTGCTGAATTTCTTTGCTTATAGATAATTTATTACATACTGGCTGCGCCTTCAGCCTTTCGAGTCGGGATATGGTTTTGCGACCGGATCGCCGGTTTCCAGACAAAGATTTTCTTATTTTAAAATCACGATTTTTCATCTTAAATTTATATTTTTTTTCTGCACATATCTCCGATTACTTTCTTGACAATCAGCCCGTGAGCAGGCGCGGCTTTTTTCACCTCACTCGCTGTGCTTGCTATGAAAAATACAAAAAAAAAAAAAAAAAACGTAATTTTCACTTCGTATAAACACTACTTATAATCTCGATTTACTCGAAGCCTCTCCGGCTGAATTTCTTTACTTATAGATAATTTATTACATACTGGCCACGCCTTCAGCCCGTTGAGTCGGGATACGGTTTTGCGACCGGATCGCCGGTTTGCAGAAAAACATTTTCTTATTATAAAATCACGATTTTTCGTCTTAAATTTATATTTTTTTTCTGTACATATTTCCGATTACCTTCTTGTCGATCATTCCGCAAGCAGGCGTGGCTTTTTACACCTCGGTAGCTTTGCAAGCTCTGAAAAAAACAAAAAAATAAATACTATTTTCATAATTTCCACTTCGTAAAAACACTACCTATAATCTCGATTTACTCGAAGCCTCTCCGTCTGAATATCTTTGCTTATAGATAATTTATTACATACTGGCCACGCCTAGTCCCTTGAGTCGGGATACGGTTTTGCAACCGTATCGCCGGTTTGCAGACAAACATTTTCTTATTATAAAATCACGATTTTTCGTCTTAAATTCATAACTTTTTTCTGCATTTACCTCTGATTTTTACTTTCTTGTCGATCAGCCCGCGAGCAGGCGTGGCTTTTTAAACCTCGTTTACTTTGCAACTAATGAAAAAAACAAAAAAATAAATTCAATTTTCGTAATTTTCACTTCGTAAAAACACTACCGATAATCTCGATTTTTTCGAAGCCTTTCCGACTGAATTTCTTTGCTTATAGATTATTTATTACTTACTGTCCACGCCTTAAACACGTTGAGTCGGGATTCGGTTTTGCGACCGGATCACCGGTTTGCAGACAAACATTTTCTTATTATAAAATCACGATTTTTCGTCTTAAATTTATATTTTTTTTCTGTACATATTTCCGATTACTTTCTTGTCGATCAGGCCGCAAGCAGGCGCGGCTTTTTACACCTCGGTAGCTTTGCAAGCTCTGAAAAAAACAAAAAAATAAATACAATTTTCGTAAATTTCACTTCGTAAAAACACTACCGATAATCTCGATTTATTCGAAGCCTTTCCGACTGAATTTCTTTGCTTATAGATTATTTATTACTTACTGTCCACGCCTTAAACACGTTGAGTCGGGATTCGGTTTTGCGACCGGATCACCGGTTTGCAGACAAACATTTTCTTATTATAAAATGACGATTTTTCGTCTTAAATTTATTTTTTTTTTCTGCACATATCTCCGATTACTTTCTTGTCAATCAGCCCGCGAGCAGGCGCGGTTTTTTTTTACCTCACTCGCTATGCTTGCTATGAATAAAACAACAAAAAAAAAAATACAATTTTCGTAATTTTCACTTCGTATAAACACTACTTATAATCTCGATTTACTCGAAGCCTCTCCGGCTGAATTTCTTTGCTTATAGATAATTTATTACATACTGGCCACGCCTTCTGCCCGTTGAGTCGGGATTCGGTTTTGCGACCGGATCACCGGTTTGCAGACAAACATTTTCTTATTATAAAATCACGATTTTTCGTCTTAAATTTATATTTTTTTTCTGTACATATTTCCGATTACCTTCTTGTCGATCATTCCGCAAGCAGGCGTGGCTTTTTACACCTCGGTAGCTTTGCAAGCTCTGAAAAAAACAAAAAAATAAATACTATTTTCATAATTTCCACTTCGTAAAAACACTACCTATAATCTCGATTTACTCGAAGCCTCTCCGTCTGAATATCTTTGCTTATAGATAATTTATTACATACTGGCCACGCCTAGTCCCTTGAGTCGGGATACGGTTTTGCAACCGTATCGCCGGTTTGCAGACAAACATTTTCTTATTATAAAATCACGATTTTTCGTCTTAAATTCATAACTTTTTTCTGCATTTACCTCTGATTTTTACTTTCTTGTCGATCAGCCCGCGAGCAGGCACGGCTTTTTACACCTCGCTCGCTTTGCAAGCTTTAAAAAAAAATATATAAATATACAATTTTTGTAATTTTCACTTCGTAAAAACTACTTATAATCTCGATTTACTCGAAGCCCCTCCTGCTGAATTTCTTTGCTTATAGATAATTTATTACATACTGGCTGCGCCTTCAGCCTTTCGAGTCGGGATATAGTTTTGCGACCGGATCGCCGGTTTCCAGCCAAAGATTTTCTTATTATAAAATCACGATTTTTCGTCTTAAATTTATATTTTTTTTCTGCACATATCTCCGATTACTTTCTTGTCAATCAGCCCGCGAGCAGGCGCGGCTTTTTTCACCTCACTCGCTGTGCTTGCTATGAAAAGAAAAAAAAAAAAAAAAAAAAACCTATATTTCACTTCGTATAAACACTACTTATAATCTCGATTTACTCGAAGCCTCTCCGGCTAAATTTCTTTACTTGTAGATAATTTATTACATACTGGCCACGCCTTCAGCCCGTTGAGTCGGGATACGGTTTTGCGACCGGATCGCCGGTTTGCAGACAAACATTTTGTTATTATAAAATCACGATTTTTCGTCTTAAATTTATATTTTTTTTCTGTACATATTTCCGATTACTTTCTTGTCGATCAGCCCGCAAGCAAGCGCGGCTTTTTATACCTCGGTAGCTTTGCAAGCTGTGAAAAAAACAAAAAAATAAATAGTATTTTCATAATTTCCACTTCGTAAAAACACTACCTATAATCTCGATTTACTCGAAGCCTCTCCGTCTGAATATCTTTGCTTATAGATAATTTATTACATACTGGCCACGCCTAGTCCCTTGAGTCGGGATACGGTTTTGCAACCGTATCGCCGGTTTGCAGACAAACATTTTCTTATTATAAAATCACGATTTTTCGTCTTAAATTCATAACTTTGTTCTGCATTTACCTCTGATTTTTACTTTCTTGTCGATCAGCCCGCGAGCAGGCACGGCTTTTTACACCTCGCTCGCTTTGCAAGCTTTGAAAAAAAAAAAAAAAATATACAATTTTCGTAATTTTCACTTCGTAAAAACTACTTATAATCTCGATTTACTCGAAGCCCCTCCTGCTGAATTTCTTTGCTTATAGATAATTTATTACATACTGGCTGCGCCTTCAGCCTTTCGAGTCGGGATATGGTTTTGCGACCGGGGGAGATTTTTTTATTATAAAATCACGATTTTTCATCTTAAATTTATATTTTTTTTCTGCACATATCTCCGATTACTTTCTTGTCAATCAGCCCGCGAGCAGGCGCGGCTTTTTTCACCTCACTCGCTGTGCTTGCTATGAAAAGAAAAAAAAAAAAAAAAAAAAACCTATATTTCACTTCGTATAAACACTACTTATAATCTCGATTTACTCGAAGCCTCTCCGGCTAAATTTCTTTACTTGTAGATAATTTATTACATACTGGCCACGCCTTCAGCCCGTTGAGTCGGGATACGGTTTTGCGACCGGATCGCCGGTTTGCAGACAAACATTTTGTTATTATAAAATCACGATTTTTCGTCTTAAATTTATATTTTTTTTCTGTACATATTTCCGATTACTTTCTTGTCGATCAGCCCGCAAGCAAGCGCGGCTTTTTATACCTCGGTAGCTTTGCAAGCTGTGAAAAAAACAAAAAAATAAATAGTATTTTCATAATTTCCACTTCGTAAAAACACTACCTATAATCTCGATTTACTCGAAGCCTCTCCGTCTGAATATCTTTGCTTATAGATAATTTATTACATACTGGCCACGCCTAGTCCCTTGAGTCGGGATACGGTTTTGCAACCGTATCGCCGGTTTGCAGACAAACATTTTCTTATTATAAAATCACGATTTTTCGTCTTAAATTCATAACTTTGTTCTGCATTTACCTCTGATTTTTACTTTCTTGTCGATCAGCCCGCGAGCAGGCACGGCTTTTTACACCTCGCTCGCTTTGCAAGCTTTGAAAAAAAAAAAAAAAAAATACAATTTTCGTAATTTTCACTTCGTAAAACCTACTTATAATCTCGATTTACTCGAAGCCCCTCCTGCTGAATTTCTTTGCTTATAGATAATTTATTACATACTGGCTGCGCCTTCAGCCCTTCGAGTCGGGATATGGTTTTGCGACCGGATCGCCGGTTTCCAGACAAAGATTTTCTTATTATAAAATCACGATTTTTCATCTTAATTGTTTTTTTTTTTCTGCACATATCTCCGATTACTTTCTTGTCAATCAGCCCGCGAGCAGGCGCGGCTTTTTTCACCTCACTCGCTGTGCTTGCTATGAAAAAAACAACAAAAAAAAAAAAAAAAAAACGTAATTTTCTCTTCGTATAAACACTACTTATAATCTCGATTTACTCGAAGCCTCTCCGGCTGAATTTCTTTGCTTATTGATTATTTATTACTTACTGGCCAGCCCTTTAGCCTGTTGAGTCAGGATTCGGTTTTGCGACCGGATCACCGGTTTGCCGACAAACATTTTCTTATTATAAAATCACGATTTTTCGTATTAAATTTATATTTTTTTTCTGTACTATCGGCCCAAGTTAAGCATGCTCACTTAAGAAAATATTCCTGCGAGAGCGCAGCTAGTGACAAACCACACCCCTTCCTAGTTTCCCCCAATTAGAGACAATATGCATTTGTGTGAGTAATGAGCGAGTAACATAAAATAACAAACATTAGCTAGAGCGCGGCAGTGCCAATTTGCTCTCGCTAATTTTTGACGCTTCCCTTAAATTCCTATCGCCATTTCATTTTACGACCTGTTTATTTCTATCGGACTGATTGCCTGCCTAACTGTGACCTCTGCTTGTATACCGGACTGTGATCGAAAGCCTCTTCTTGACCCTAGCTTGTATCCTGGACTGTGTGTGTATTGTGTGTGGGCTGTGACTAACGTGGTGCAACCATGACGACCCGAAACCTGATTCAGGAAGAAAGGAATCAAATTATTGTTTTGCATAGACAAGGGTTAAATATATCCCAAATAGCAGTGGAGTTGAACATGCAAGTAAGTTATGTTTTTGTATTCAGATAGAGGGAGAGATATAGAAATAAATAAAGTGATAGTAATATTATTATTTCATAGTTTGCATTTTTCCTTATATTGCAATTTAAAAACAAATTCCATGAAAAATATTGGTATTCAGCTGCATCCGGTTAGACTGGAAGCCGGCCCCAACATAGTTGGGAAAAGGCTAGGCAGATTTATATATAAAAATAATAACATTATTATAACTTTCAGATGGTATCTTTTTAAATTCTCATAAGATATTACCTACTTATAGTAATGCATTCAAATAAGATTGTTCTTTTTATTTATTTTTGCTTTCAAAGACGTTGTTGGAGCCTTTTATGACCCGATAATAAATCCTAAACCAAAACAACCTAAACAATGGTGCCTTATCTCACAGCGTCGTTGCCGCATTTTAATTAGAAAAACCAGAGCGCATTCGTCGCATTTCTAGAGGCTTGATCATTATATTTCAAACTACAATTTTTTTTCGCCCAAGCACAAGATAATTGTTTTTTATAATTATTTTTAACATTTATTTTATCATAATACTGCAGATGGAAAGTAATTGACAATAATGTAAATTTTTGTTAGTAGTGCTCGTAAATACTTACCAAAAAAACTTAAAAAACATTGCACACATAGTTTTAAATACTAACGATTTAGTGCTTGGCTGGCCGATAAAATAGCAAGTACTTACTATTTTTTCGGCCAAGCACTAGATCGTTGGTATTTAACCACGAAAAACCTTTAGAAATGCCACGTTGCCAGCCCGCACGGGATAAACACTTTTAAATAGTAGAGATAAAGCACAAATTTGCTTGGGACAGTTTCATACAATGTTGGAATTTACGCTATGGCATTTTTCTTACTCATAGGTATACGAGGTGTAAATTGCAATATCTGAAAACCTCTTAAGGGGTCATTGTACTGTAGAAATCGCGAAAAAAAAAACAGCTGTTCCCTACATTTATGTTCGCGTAACTCGTCAAAATGTATGGACCAGCTGCTTTTTTATCGCGATTTCAGGTTTGGTTCTCATAGTAAAAGTTGTTTATAATGATGAGTAATGACCCCTTAAGAGATTTTCAGTTATTGTATTTACAACTTGTATTTTAAAATATAGTTATGAATGTTATAACTACTTAAATTAGTTATAGAAAAGTTAAGAGTTTATTTATCATGAAGTCAACCAAAATGCACACCTTAAGTATTTCAATACTTATAATTTTTATTTATAGTGTACTAGTTGTGCCCTTTGAATAAGACTTTTGTAGTGTACTCGTATTATTATACTTAGTTCCTATATTATGTAAAAAATCGATGCTGATTGTTTTTTTTTTTTTTTTTTTCGTTAGAGAACAACGGTGCGCCGCTGGGTGCGAAGATATGAAGAAGGAGAAATTACAGAACGCGTTCGTGCACCTCGACCCCGGGCTATAAACGAAAACGAGTTAAATAATATGATAGCCACGTATGAAGAGAACCCGTTCACACCCACTCGCAGTTTCGCACAAGAATACGAAGTTTCGATGCAAACTATTAGAAACGAGTTGCATCAAGCTGGAGTCCATCACAGACGTCCCGCAAAAAAAAATATTTTGACGCAGGAGCAGAAAGCTGCTCGCGTGCGATTCGCTCGTGACTACAGGGACTTCGATTTCTCTTACGCCATATTTTCTGATGAAAAGTGCTTTAGGTCTAGCCAACAAGGTCGTCGGAATTTATGGCGTGTAGATAACACAAGATACGAACCTCGAAATGTGAACCCAAATGCAGAATCGGGAAGAATTGTAGTGAACATGTGGGGCTGGATGAGTGCTGCTGGACCAGGCGAGCTCGCTTTTATACCAGGGAGGGCAAACGGCCAAACGTATTTAGAGGTGCTACAAACCATCATGGTACCCACAGTGCGCACGGTGTATCCACAACTGGACGTGCCAGAATTTTATTTTTTCCAGGACAATTGCCCGATACACCGTGCGCGGGTTGTTCAAGAGTGGTTGCGAGGGCAACCACAAATTAAAACAGTGCCATGGCCCTCCCGATCGCCAGACTTAAACCCCATTGAAAATTTGTGGGGTTTAATGGTCCAGAGATGGGATAGTAGAGCAGAAAGAACGAAGGAAGCACTTGTCACACATTGCGAACAAGTTTGGGACACATTCAGAGGTTCGAATTTGTGCGAAGTCCTGGCTAGGTCCATGCGTAGCCGTTGCGATGCTGTGATAGATGCGGGAGGAGCAGCGACGAAATATTAAGTTAATATAATTTTTAACATGCACTATGTTAATTAACGAAAGGCGTTCCCGTTAACCCGCAATAGTCCAAACATGCTACAATTAATATTACCATTTAAAAATTCGCGAAAAAAAATCAGCTGCTCCCTACATTTTGTTAAGCTAGGTATGCGAACATAAATGTAATGAACAGCAGATTTTTTTTCGTGAATTTTCGAATGGTCATATTTTGGTAGCATGTGGACGCTATACTATTGCGGGTTAACGGGAACGCCTTTCGTTAATTAACATACTGTATAATTACATTATACAGGGTTATTTTTCTAACACCTGGTAGGACTATATTAGTACAACCACTTTTGATCTATGACTTTTTAGAATACCAAAAGTAAACTTTCAAGTTTTTGTTGTAATATTTGTAATAACACTTTTTAGATCTGTATTTTGTAGTAAGTACCGCTGCGACCCTGCATTCGCAACGCACTGTTTGTTTATTTAACTACTTACATATTTTGGTACCGCGTAGAGTTGTTCAAATTTAGAGCGATCAAAATAAATATTTTTAATTGTATTATGAAATTATTTTTTTATGAATTATTAAAAGTCATACAACAAAAGTTGTTATTTATGATGTTAGTATTATAGTCCTACGAGCTTATTAGTGTTTTATCATCAAATGACTTCTCCCGCTCTGGGCGGAGCGGAAGGTCGTGTCATACTTTTACTGACTAAAACCCACCCGTGTTCCTTCAGTTGCCTGTGCCAGGGCCATGGTATCTCTTTCGAACAACCCGCGACTCCGGCGGCTTGCAAATAACCCT
This sequence comes from Griposia aprilina, assembly GCA_916610205.1. Classification (NCBI taxonomy): domain Eukaryota; kingdom Metazoa; phylum Arthropoda; class Insecta; order Lepidoptera; family Noctuidae; genus Griposia; species Griposia aprilina. The sequence continues at coordinate 1,075,807 of OU744314.1, forward strand.
GTATAGCTATTTTTATTAGGTTTATTTTTATTATTCCAATTTGTATTATATTACTTCGTTGATTAATGTCACAGGGTAGACTGTAGACCGTAATCATAGTTTAAAATATTGCCAACGATTTTGAAGTCTTCTTGTAAAATTATTGATGTCAATTTAGTGTCATGTTGCCTTTATTGGTGGATTTGTTGTTTTATTTACAATCAATGTTGTCGTAAGCCCCGATCTCGTTAGTTTGTTATTTTACATATTCAGTAGTGTCATCATATCCGTCCACCTCATAAATAATTGATCTCATTTGCTTGATAAACCTAGTCTGTAGTGTAATGTAATTATTGCAAATTATAAAAATTATTAAGATTCTTAAATTTTACTAATCTTAAAACTTTTCAATTTCATTAGAACTGCACGAGCAATATTCTCCTAATCTTATTTACTGACAGGCTTTTTGCCTGTTGTTGTTGTGTTGTCTGTTTGTCATTGTTGTGTTGATTTCATATTTTGAACTTTACGATATAAGTGTAGATAAATACAGTTTACAAATGATATTATGAGTAAGAATCTTTTCACTTATAATATTTAGCATTTTGATGATAATTTCTGTGTAATTTTTTGTTATAATATGTTAATTTCTGGATGAATCTTTAATGTTTTGAAAAAGTCTATTAAAAATAAATTAAGTTACTTATATTGTTTTTTTTTCTACAACAGCAAATCCTTAAAATTGTTCTCAAGTAGATTTTAACTAACTGTTTATTTTTTCACACTGAGATTACAGCCGATAGTTTCATACAAAAAGCACTTACTATACATCTTTTATTATACAGATAAGATTTAAATATCAACCTAAATAAATCTTTAATCCTGCATAATGTTAAATGAACACAAACTAAAAATATATATTTCACTAGTACCCAACATTTTATTTCAATCCTTTCACTCTCACTGCTGCCAAGGCACAAATTATAGTTTAGTTTAATTACTTGATAAGCTTCTGAATTTTAAAGTGGCATAGGAACTGAATCATTGTTAGATTTGTCAAAAAAAACTTAACATGCAATGCCGGTAACGCGCCTGTAGCGTTGATTTCGCTTAAAATCATGAATTGTCAAACTTTGACTAGAGCATGAATTATAAAAGAGTAAAGTGTTGGTTTGATTATAATCCAGTCTTAAAGTGCTCATCCTGCACGGCATGCCTGGGCATTTTAATTGCAACGATACCTTGTTCGTTATACAGGCTGAAATTTAATTCATGGGTATCCTCTTAAGGGGTCATTGTACTAGTCATTATGAACAACTTTGACAATGGGAACAAATGAAATCGAGAAAAAAAAATTGCTGTTCCCTATATTTTGTCGAGTTATGCAAACATAAATGTAGGGAACAGCTGATTTTTTTTTCGCGATTTCAGGTATGGTCTCATAGTTGAAGTTGTTCATAATGATGAGTACAATGACCCCTTAAAAGGATGCCCATGAATTCAATTTCACCCTGTATTATTTTAATGAATAAAAGGTAATATTACAATTACCTACTGTTAAAAGTATTAAACCAAATACAAGGAACAACTGCAAAACATTTGAGATAATCCTAAGGTAATAAAAAAACGTATGGCCCTTGTATTAAGCCGTCCTCTATTGTTTAACCGAATTTCCAGACATTCCCACTAAATAACAATGGGTCTTAGATAATGAACTTATTTTTATTTCAGTTGCAAGAGTTGTGCGGCTTGCGGCCTTGCGTTAGCTACAAACAAAAAGCTCTGATAACATTGTATGAACTGCGCAGAGTATTGGTTCAAATATTACTGTAATTTTCAAGTATTCCCAAATTGCCCAAGTATAAACAAACACATAGAAATTTAGATAGTTATTTACTTTTAATAAAGTCGATTAAACACAAAAAATTTCAATATAAACATTTGATACCTTCATGCAGTGCCGGTCAACGCACCTATACCTAACGTATTCAGGGAGCCGTGAGATAAAAGGTAAACAAACCATAAATGTCCGTTCAATCGATTTTGAATGCTATTGTGTTGGTGGCATGACAAATGGCAGCTGCAGTAAACAGTTGGTATTGTAACCACTTTTTTGCCTTTAATGCCATCCATAAGCCTACGGAATAGAAGTCAAAATCGGTGGAACGGACTGTAATAAAACGGTTCGTTTCAATGTCTCATCTTATTGTGAAGGGAATATGGTGCGGTTGCTGCGGCATGCGGCATCACATAGGATATGGTGAAAATTGGAGAGGCAGTGAAAGTGTTCATAAATAACCTATATCTATAGACCCGATAGAGAGAGGAAAATATTAAAGTGGATTAATACATATAAATTGTAGTTTATTAGTTATTACAAATTATTTTTGTAAATACTGCAATATCAATAATACATTTTCTAAACCAAACAAACAGAAGATATGAGTACTAAAATTAATTCTTGTCCATAATAAAAAAACAATTCAATTCAATAACAAAGAGCTCACGCCGCCGCCGCCGCGCCGCGCTGGCCGTGCCCATTAAAAACTCGTCTCTTAGCAGAAACAAGTGAGCATAGTACTCTCCTAGTGTGAGTGTCACACATTCTATACATGATTATACTAATACGAACACCACTAAAATACGCTTTGTGCATCCTATTGGTCAAAACTCGTGCATTGTGCGATCGAGTCGTGAGCCGTGCTATGAGATTATCGCCTTAGAGGTGAGCATGCAGAAGTTTGGCCGATAGTACATATTTCCGATTACTTTCTTTTCGATCTGTTAGTTATAAACAAATAATCTATATCTTAATTGTTATACTGGTAACACCATCTATTTATACTTTACAATTAACTTGTAACATTGTCTGTATTATCTGTGGTATTATAAAAAATTGTTAGTTCAGTTCAAACCACGAACCACGGGTTTTTATTATAGGTTATGTGCCCAGAAAAAACGTTTATTTCTCGCGAAAATACTTGCAAGTTTGTGCCGATTAGTCCTCGCAGATTGAGAATACGCTGTGCTATTGAACTGTGAACTGTGTTAGTAAAAATTGACTGTATGTTAGAAAAAATGGCGACGAACTATATCGTGAGCGTGCCAAAGTTAAAAGGTTGTGAGAACTACTCAGAGTGGGCTTTCGCCGCGGAGAATTTTCTCGTTTTGGAAGGAACTTTTGAATACATCAAAGCTACAAAACCGGATGAAGCCGCAGCTGACGCGAAAACCAAAGCAAAGTTGACCTTGACGATTGACCCGGCACTCTATGTACACATAAAAGACTCGAAGACTACTAAAGAGTTATGGGAGAAACTCAAGAATTTGTTCGACGACTCCGGCTTCACTAGAAGAATTAGTCTATTGAGAACTCTCATATCAATACGTCTAGAAAATTGTACATCCATGACTTCGTATGTCACGCTAATTATTGAAACAAGTCAAAAATTAAATGGATCGGGCTTTAACATTAATGATGAGTGGGTTGGATCGCTACTTTTAGCAGGATTATCCGACAAATACTCGCCCATGATAATGGCGATTGAACATTCCGGGATTTCGATAACAGCGGACGCCATTAAAACCAAGTTGATGGATTTGGAGGAAGACAGTGGCGACGTGAGCGGAGCATTTGCGAGTTTCCGGAAACATGGTAAGAGTGGCAGAACTTCCGGAACCAAAGAGAATGGTTATACGTCAAACTCAAATGTGTCAAAGTCAAAACCGAAGATTATAAAATGTTACAAATGTAAACAAACAGGTCATTATCGTAATCAGTGCACCATTGTTGACAAAGATTCAATGAATAACAAGTTTTGTGAACGCAAACAAAGCAACGCGTTCAATGCCGTGTTCTTAAATGGCAGTTTCTCAAAGTATGACTGGTATATAGACTCTGGTGCAAGTGCCCATTTAACCGCCAATGAAAATTGGATTAGAAATGCTTCTGTCGATCATCCAATCAAAGAAATTGTGGTAGCGAATAAGGAAAAGGTGCCGGTTAAATGTTGTGGAAATGTGTCGATTACGACTTTGACAGATAACTGCCAGTATGATATAGTTGTTGAAGGAGTACTGTGTGTACCAAGTTTGACCACCAATCTGATTTCTGTCAGTCAACTGATCTCCAAAGGCAACAGAGTACAATTCACCAACAGTGGCTGTGAAATTTATAATAAAACTGGTGATATCGTTGGTACAGCATCGTTGCTGAATGGTGTCTACAAACTGAGACTGCCTGAAGTTTTGATGGCTGCAGCGATGGACTCAAGTGATATTTGGCATCGTAGACTTGGCCATGTCAACAGCAATTACCTAAACAGAATGCAGGATGCCGTGGAAGGTCTCACACTAGACAGAAAGACAGATATTTCAAAGTCGTCGTGTAAAGTGTGCTGCGAAGGTAAGCAGAGCCGATTGTCCTTTCCACAGAATGGCAAAAGAAGTAAAGAACTTCTGCATACTATACATACAGGTGTATGTGGTCCATTCAACAATGTTTCGATTGGAGGTTCCAGATATTTCATATTGTTTGTGGATGATTACAGCCGCATGATCTACATTAATTTTATGAAGAACAAAAGTGAAGCTTTTAGTCATTTTAAAAATTACAAAGCACTTGTAGAGAACCAGCTTAGCAAGAAAATAAAAATCCTTCGAAGCGACAATGGAAAAGAATTCTGCAACAAAGATTTCGATGATTATCTTAGGAACTCAGGGATAATTCATCAGAGAAGCAACCCGTATACACCTGAACAGAACGGTTTGGCTGAACGTTTCAACCGTACTGTGGTGGAAAAGGCTAGATGTATGCTTTTCGATGCAGATCTCGAAGGAAAGTTTTGGGCTGAAGCTACTAACACTGCAGTCTACTTACAAAATAGGACTGTTGCGTCAGCTCTTAATGGAAAGACGCCTTTCGAGATGTGGACAGGTGCAAAGCCAGATGTTAGTCATCTGAGAGTTTTTGGGAGTGTAGTGATGATGCATATACCCAAAGAGAAGAGGGTCAAATGGGACAAAAAGGCTGAGAGAGGCATTCTAGTTGGTTATCCAAATGATGTGAAGGGGTATCGAGTCTATAATCCAAAAACCAAAGTAATTACAACCAGCCGTGATATCGCCTCGAGACCTTTTTGAGATCCATTAAGTTAAGCCATAAGTCAGGTAAGAAGGACGCTGAAACTTGCAATTATATAATAGAAGTATCTGCCAACATACGTAAAGCCCTGATATCTAAAGACAGAGTGTTTGTAAATTGGTCGTCATGCCCTGTTAGAGACTTTACTCTAGTCACACGCTGTTATAAGTGCCAGCAGTACGGACATGCGGCCAAATCTTGTCGGGAGACCACCTATACCTGTGGCCACTGTGGTGATCAGGGTCATTCCATTAAGGAATGCACAAAGAAGGCTGAGGAACCAAAATGCGCTACTTGCTTGCACTTTAAAAAGCCGAGCAATCACAAGACAAGCGCTGCTGACTGTCCAGCGAAAATAATGGCTGAAAAGAGGTACATAAATTCTGTTGATTATGGAGGCGCCTAAGAGCGCCGCTAATTACGTATTTTTCTAGTCCTTGTTTTTGTTTTTATAGTTTTAATTATGATTAATAATTTAATTAATGATATAGATAATTTCTCTGTATCTGAATCCCATGTTTGTGACGTTGAACACTGTAAGCAATATCTCTCCTCCCACACTAGTCCACTAACCATACTAACCCAAAATATTCGCAGTATTTTTAAGAATTTCGACAATTTTAGCATTTTTCTACAACGTCTAGACATAAACTGTGACGTTATTGTCTTAACCGAATGTTGGCTTTCCAAAAAATATAACATACCACTAATTCCGGGATATAATATGTATAAAAGTAATATAAACTACAATCAGAACGATGGGGTGATAGTATACGCAAGAAATCATCTCAATGTGTGTGTCGAAGAACCTAATATGCTCGACTGCAATAGATTGCTACTTAAAATTGGCTCAGATTGGGCTATTCTAGCCTTATATCGACCCCCCTCTTTTAGAAATATAAACAATTTCACAGACTCCCTAAACGACACCTTGCAGAACCTGTCATCTTTCAAAAATACCATTTTAATTGGAGACATTAATATCAATATTATTCCAGAAAGCCCTGATGCATTCAAGGAGGAATACCTTAACTTATGTGCCTTCCATGGTTTGCTTCCCGCTCACACGCTTCCTACACATCAAAGTGGCTCCTGTTTGGACCATATAATACTCAAGTCGAATTTCCCTGCACTAGCCCTTGTAACCAATTCAACTATAACCGATCACAGTGCTACCCTGCTTATTTTAAATTGTAAATTATCAAAAGTAGTCACTCGCACCATTTCTAGTATAGATATAAATAAACTTGAAGAAGACTTACGTAATATCGACTTTGACCCAGTCTATTTTTCCGCTGATATGCAGTTTTGTACGTTGTACCTAATAAAAAATGTACAACATGCAATTCAGAAGAACACGGTGATATCACGGCTAAATAACAAAAACTACAACATAAAACCATGGGTCACGACAGGACTCATTCGCTGTATGAAAAATAGAGATAAATTGCATATGAAAGCCAAATCTAATCCAGATAATTTAATTTTGCAACAGTCGTATAAACGATATCGTAACTTTTGTAATGATCTTCTAAAAAAAGTAAAAAGGAACTACGATAAAATTGCGCTAGAAAAGGCTGGTACTAATAGTAAAAAAATATGGAATTTTATTAAAAGTGTAACGTATAACTCGAAACAAAATCAGTCATCTTCAGGTTTATTACAAGCACACTCATCACAGTTAACATCAGCCAATATTGCAAATACTTTTTTTGTTAATATTGGAAAGTGTTTGGCTGAAAAAGTTCAGGGCCAATCACAATATCTAACAAGCACACCATTTACGTGTAGCAGTATTTTATCTTCCTTTGCGTTGCTGGACACTGATGAGACTGAAGTAGAAACGATAATTATGAGCTTAAAGGACGACTGTGCGGTTGGCTGGGATAACATTTCATGTAAAATTATTAAACAGTTCAGGCACATTTTGGTACCGCCATTGACTTATATTTTCCAAAAATGTTTATCTAAAGGTATTTTTCCCGAGTGCCTAAAAAAAGCTGTTATTGTCCCTGTTTATAAATCAGGCAGTAAAGATCAAGTTACAAATTATAGACCTATTTCCTTACTGCCTTCTATTTCTAAAATATTAGAAAAAATTATAAATAAAAGGCTTTACAAATACTTGGAGGATAAATTGATCTTATCTAAACGGCAGTTTGGATTTAGGCCTAAAATGTCAACTGACGCTGCCGTCCACCATCTGACTGACTTTCTAGCACAAGAACTTGATAAAGGTAACCACACAATAGGAATCTTCCTGGACCTTGCCAAAGCTTTTGACACGGTTTCAATTCCTATTCTGTTGCATAAGCTTGAAGCCATAGGTATCAGAGGCACCCAGCTGAAACTATTTAAGAGCTATCTAGAGGACCGTACCCAATGTGTAAGGATTGGTAATGTTCTCAGCGATGATGAAAAAAGCACGTCCTTCGGAGTTCCCCAAGGAAGTATTTTAGGGCCTACACTTTTTTTGATATACATAAACGATCTTTGTAATCTAAATCTAAATCATGGCCAAATTGTTTCTTATGCTGACGACACTGCCCTTCTTTTTTCGGCTGACTCAGAAAAAAATGACTACAAGCTTGCGCAACACGGATTCAATGTTGTTAATAAATGGCTTCAATGTAATTCACTAACATTAAATGCAGACAAGACAAATTACATTAAGTTTTCGATGCGCAAGCAAACATCAACTAGTACCACAACATTATATGCTCATTATTGCCCAATTCCCACAGATAACCAATGTATTTGTCCCAAAATTAAAATAGCAAATATAACAAAATATCTTGGTGTCATAATAGATGAAACGCTTTCTTTTAAATATCATATAGAAGCTTTAAATAATAGAATTCGCAAGTTGATATTTGTTTTTAAAAAGTTACGCTATATTGCTGACCCAAAAATAGTTAGACAAGTTTACTTTGCTTTATGTCAATCGATATTATCTTACTGTATTACAACATGGGGTGGAGCGGGTAAAACAAGGTTACTAACCATCGAGAGAGCTCAGAGGGCGATCCTTAAAGTGTCTACTTTCCGCCCTTTCCTTTTTCCTACCAACCTCCTATACAAATCTTGTGAAGTATTAACAGTTCGGCAACTATTTATAATGGGCATTGTATTAAAACAACACACAGCTCTACCCTACAGCACTGAACATTCTAATAAAAGACGTAAAGATATAGTCTGCCCACAAAATACAACAAAACATGCTTTTATATCCAAATTTTACCTGTACCTCGGTCCTCTTCTATATAATAGACTAAACGCGAAAGCAAACATTTACTCCCTGAACTACACAAATTGTAAGAGAATTCTCAAGGAGGCTCTCCAAAGAATGTCTTACGAAGATACAGAGAATTTACTAACTGTGTTAAAGTAAATATGTATACTCACCTACGATAAGTATGTATCAAATTTAGAAACTAAGAGTAAGGCTATTCAACATAAGTATAATTTATTTGTCTATTAACAACTTTTAGATTATTTATTAATTTTATGACTATTTTAGCACTATTCGCCTGAAACACAGGATTACCTAGTTCAGGCACGTGAATCTTAGGAATATAATTTACATTTAAGCAAAACTGTACAAATTTTTATACCTTGTAATTTTATGAATAAATATTATTATTATTATATATTATTATATAATCATAATAGAAAAACCACAAGCAGCAGAAAATGTTGTTCAGATCGAGGAAAAACCAACAGATTCTACTGAGGTGCATGAGGATTCAGTGGGGGACATGTTCATGTCAGATGACTCTGGGAGTGAAGATACCCATGATCATGATGAGACATATATACCAGAGGAAGACTCTTCAGCCAGCAGTGAGGAAAGTGTTGTGAGTGTTGATAAACAATATAGTTCCCGTAGGCAGAGACAACAACCCGACAGGTATGGCTTTTCTAATGCTTGTGTCAGTGGTAGTGTAGATGATACGGGTGAACTTTCACTTGAGGAAGCTTTCAAAGGGCCAGAAAAAGAACAATGGTTAGAGGCAGTGCGTGATGAGTTACAGTGTTTTAATGATAATGATGCATGGGAAATTGTAAATGTGCCTAAGGATAAAACCATAGTTCAATGTAAATGGGTTTTACGGAAGAAGTATGACAGTGAAAACAAAGTAAGGTATCGTGCCAGGCTAGTCGCTAAAGGTTTCTCTCAGAAATATGGAGTAGAATACACAGAAACATTCTCACCTGTTGTTAGACACACGACCCTGCGGCTATTGTTTTCATTGTCAGTACAACTGGGACTTGATGTTACACATCTAGATGTCAAAACCGCATTTCTTAATGGTGACCTAGAGGAAACCATCTATATGCAGAAACCAGACTGTTATGAGGTTTCTGGTGGCTCTAACAAAGTATTAAAACTTAAGAAGGCCATCTATGGCCTGAAGCAGGCCTCTAGAGCCTGGAATAAGAAAGTAGATAGTTGTTTGCTTAAAATTGGTTATTGTAAATCTAAGTTGGAACCTTGTATGTACACAAAAAATGCTGGCAATTACAAGACTATTGTGGCAATATATGTAGATGATTTTTTCATATTTTCTAATTGTAAGAATGAAAGCGATCATCTCAAGAAAGTATTTTCAGGCCAATTTAAAATCAAAGACTTAGGTGAAGTAAAACAATGTTTAGGAATGAATGTTAAGTTTGATAAACAAGAGAGGTCTGTAACTTTGAGTCAAGAGAATTACATTAATGTTTTGTTACAAAAGTTTCACATGACAGACTGTAAAACTGTTGACACTCCAATAGAGCCCAAATTAAATGTCAAAACTGATCAGAATGTGAATGCTCAAATACCTTATCAGCAGCTCATAGGGAGCTTGATGTACCTATCTGTTTTGACTAGGCCAGATATAACATATGCCGTAAGCTACCTAAGCCAGTTTAATAATTGTCATGCAGATGAACACTGGGGGTATGCTAAGAGGGTTTTGAAATATTTAAAAAGGACTATAAACTTTGGTATAAAATATTGTGTAAATGGAAATTCAGAAATAAAAGGTTTTGTTGATGCCGATTGGGCTAATGATACTTTTGATAGACGGTCGTATACCGGATTTTGTTTTGTGCTTGCCAATGGCATAATATCATGGGAATGCAAGAAACAAAAAACTGTTGCTCTGTCGAGCTGTGAAGCTGAGTACATGGCTGTATCTGAAGCCTGCAAAGAAGCTATTTATTTGAGAGCTTTGCAATTCGAAATCACAAATAAAATGTATACTTTGAATTTGTTTAATGACAATCAGAGTGCACAGAGGCTGTCAACAAATCCTGTGTTTCACAAAAAATCTAAACACATAGATGTAAAATACCACTTTACTAGAGAGTGTGTTTCAAATAATATAGTAATATTAAGGTATTTGCCAACAGCCAATATGCCTGCTGATTTGCTGACAAAAGGTTTATGTTCTAAGAGGCATTATACCCTTATGGATTTATTAGGTTTAGTAATGATATAAATTTAGATGTCATGATCAAACTTAATGTGATTGTTTGATTATTTGATATAGTGGGGGTGTTAGTTATAAACAATTAATCTATATCTTAATTGTTATACTGGTAACACCATCTATTTATACTTTACAATTAACTTGTAACATTGTCTGTATTATCTGTGGTATTATAAAAAATTGTTAGTTCAGTTAAAACCACGAACCACGGGTTTTTATTATACGATCAGCCCGCAAGCAGGCGCGGCTTTTTACACCTCGGTAGCTTTGCAAGCTCTGAAAAAAACAAAAAAATAAATACTATTTTCATAATTTCCACTTCGTAAAAACACTACCTATAATCTCGATTTACTCGAAGCCTCTCCGTCTGAATATCTTTGCTTATAGATAATTTATTAAATACTGGCAACGCCTAGTTCCTTGAGTCAGGATTCGGTTTTGCGACCGGATCACCGGTTTGCCGACAAACATTTTCTTATTATAAAATCACTATTTTTCGTATTAAATTTATATTTTTTTTCTGTACATATTTCCGATTACTTTCTTGTCGATCAGCCCGCAAGCAGGCGCGGCTTTTTACACCTCGGTCGCTTTGCAGGCTCTGAAAAAAACAAAAAATAAATACAATTTTCGTAATTTCCACTTCGTAAAATCACTACCTATAATCACGATTTACTCGAAGCCTCTCCGTCTGAATTTGTTTGCTTATAGATAATTTATTACATACTCGCAACGCCTAGTCCCTTGAGTCGGGATACGGTTTTGCTACCGTATCGCCGGTTTGCAGACAAACATTTTCTTATTATAAAATCACGATTTTTCGTCTTAAATTCATAACTTTGTTCTGCATTTACCTCTGATTTTTACTTTCTTGTCGATCAGCCCGCGAGAAGGCACGGCTTTTTACACCTCGCTCGCTTTGCAAGCTTTGAAAAAAAAAAAAAAAAATACAATTTTCGTAATTTTCACTTCGTAAAAACTACTTATAATCTCGATTTACTCGAAGCCCCTCCTGCTGAATTTCTTTGCTTATAGATAATTTATTACATATTGGCTGCGCCTTCAGCCTTTCGAGTCAGGATAGGGTCTTGCGACCGGATCGCCGGTTTCCAGACAAAGATTTTCTTATTATAAAATCACGATTTTTCATCTTAAATTTATATTTTTTTTCTGCACATATCTCCGATTACTTTCTTGTCAATCAGCCCGCGAGCAGATGCGGCTTTTTCACTCGCTGTGCTTGCTATGAAAAAAACAACAAAAAAAAATACAATTTTCGTAATTTTCACTTCGTATAAACACTACTTATAATCTCGATTTACTCGAAGCCTCTCCGGCTGAATTTCTTGGCTTATAGATAATTTATTACATACTGGCCACGCCTTCAGCCCGTTGAGTCGGCATACGGTTTTGCGACCAGATCGCCGGTTTGCAGGCAAACATTTTCTTATTGTAAAATCACGATTTTTCGTCTTAATTTTTTTTTTTTTTCTGTACATATTTCCGATTACTTTCGTGTCGTATCAGACCGCAAGCAGGCGCGGCTTTTTTTACCTCACTCGCTGTGCTTGCTATGAAAAAAACAACAAAAAAAAAATACAATTTTCGTAATTTTCACTTCGTATAACACTACCTATAATCTCGATTTACTCGAAGCCTCTCCGTCTGAATGTCTTTGCTTATAGTTAATTTATCACATACTGGCTACGCCTAGTCCCTTGAGTCGGGATACGGTTTTGCAACCGTATCGCCGGTTTACAGACAAACATTTTCTTATTATAAAATCACGATTTTTCGTCTTAAATTCATAACTTTGTTCTGCATTTACCTCTGAATTTTTACTTTCTTGTCGATCAGCCCGCGAGCAGGCACGGCTTTTTACACCTCACTCGCTGTGCTTGCTATGAAAAAAAAATAAAAAAAATATACAATTTTCGTAATTTTCACTTCGTAAAAACTACTTATAATCTCGATTTACTCGAAGCCCCTCCTGCTGAATTTCTTTGCTTATAGATAATTTATTACATACTGGCTGCGCCTTCAGCCTGTTGAGTCGGGATACGGTTTTGCGAACGGATCGCCTGTTTGCAAACAAACATTTTCTTATTATAAAATCACGATTTTTCGTCTTAAATTCATAATTTTGTTCGGCATTTACCTCTGTTTTTTTACTTTCTTGTCAATTAGCCCGCAAGCAGGCGTGGCTTAAAACATCAAGTACACGTGGCAAGCTCTGGAAAAAACAAAAAAAAACAAAAAAAAAACCATAATATTCACTTCGTAAAAACACTACCTATAATATCAATTTACTCGAAGCTTCTCCGTCTGAATTTCTTTGCTTATTGATTATTTATTACTTACTGGCCAGCCCTTCAGCCTGTTTAGTCAGGATTCGGTTTTGCGGCCGGATCACCGGTTTGCAGACAAACATTTTCTTATTATAAAATCACGATTTTTCGTCTTAAATTCATATTTTTTTTCTGCACAAATCTCCGATTACTTTCTTGTCAATCAGCCCGCGAGCAGGCGTGGCTTAAAACATCAAGTACGCGTGGCAAGCTCTGGAAAGAAAATAAAAAAACGTAATTTTCACTTCGTAAAAACACTACTTATAATCTCGATTTACTCGAAGCATCTCCGGCTGAATTTCTTTCCTTATAGTTAATTTATTACATAATGGTCGCGTGTTCGGCCGTTCGATTCGGGATACGGTTTTGCGACCAGATTGCCGGTTTGCAGACAAACATTTTCTTATTATAAAATCACGATTTTTCGTCTTAAATTCATATTTTTTTTCTGCACAAATCTCCGATTACTTTCTTGTCGATCAGCCCGCAAGCAGGCGCGGCTTTTTACACCTCGGTCGCTTTGCAGGCTCTGAAAAAAACAAAAAATAAATACAATTTTCGTAATTTCCACTTCGTAAAATCACTACCTATAATCACGATTTACTCGAAGCCTCTCCGTCTGAATTTGTTTGCTTATAGATAATTTATTATTTACTCGCCACGCCTAGTCCCTTGAGTCGGGATACGGTTTTGCGACCGGATCGCCGGTTTGCAGACAAACATTTTCTTATTATAAAATCACGATTTTTCGTCTTAAATTCATAACTTTGTTCTGCATTTACCTCTGAATTTTTACTTTCTTGTCGATCAGCCCGCGAGCAGGCACGGCTTTTTACACCTCGCTCGCTTTGCAAGCTTTGAAAAAAAAAAAAAAAATACAATTATCGTAATTTTCACTTCGTAAAAACTACTTATAATCTCGATTTACTCGAAGCCCCTCCTGCTGAATTTCTTCATACTAGCTGCACCTTCAGCCTTTCGCGGCGGGATATGGTTTTGCGACCGGATCGCTGGTTTCCAGACAAAGATTTTCTTATTATAAAATCACGAGTTTTCATCTTAATTTTTTTTTTTTTTCTGCACATATCTCCGATTGCTTTCTTGTCAATCAGCCCGCGAGCAGGCGCGGCTTTTTTCACCTCACTCCCTGTGCTTGCTATGAAAAAAACAACAAAAAAAAATACAATTTTCGTAATTTTCACTTCGTATAAACACTACTTATAATCTCGATTTACTCGAAGCCTCTCTGGCTGAATTTCTTTGCTTATAGATAATTTATTACATACTGTCCACGCCTTAAACACATTGAGTCGGGATTCGGTTTTGCGAACGGATCACCGGTTTGCAGACAAACATTTTCTTATTATAAAATCACAATTTTTCGTCTTAAATTCATAATTTTGTTCTGCATTTACCTCTGATTTTTTTCTTTCTTGTCAATCAGCCCACGAGCAGGCGTGGCTTTTTAAACCTCGTTTACTTTGCAAGCTCTGAAAAAAACAAAACAAAATATACAATTTTCGTAATTTTTACTTCGTAAAATCACTACATATAATCTCGATTTACTCGAAGCCTCTCCGGCTGAATTTCTTTGCTTAGAGATAATTTATTACATACTGTCCACGCCTTAAACACGTTGAGTCGGGATTCGGTTTTGCTAACGGATCACCGGTTTGCAGACAAACATTTTCTTATTATAAAATCACGATTTTTCGTCTTAAATTCATAACTTTGTTCTGCTTTTACCTCTGATTTATACTTTCTTGTCGATCAGCCTACGAGCAGGCTTGGCTTTTTACACCTCGCTCGCTTTGCAAGCTTTGAAAAAAAAAAAAAAAAATACAATTTTAGTAATTTTCTCTTCGTAAAAACTACTTATAATATCAATTTATTCGAAGCTTCTCAGTTTGAATTTCTTTGCTTATTGATTATTTATTACTTACTGGCCAACCCTTCAGCCTGTTTAGTCAGGATTCGGTTTTGCGGCCGGATCACCGATTTGCGGACAAACATTTTCTTATTATAAAATCACGATTTTTCGTCTTAAATTCATAATTTTGTTCGGCATTTACCTCTGTTATTTTTCTTTCTTGTCAATCAGCCCGCGAGCAGGCGTGGCTTAAAACATCAAGTACGCGTGGCAAGCTCTGGAAAGAAAATAAAAAAACGTAATTTTCACTTCGTAAAATCACTACTTATAATCTCGATTTACTCGAAGCATCTCCGGCTGAATTTCTTTCCTTATAGTTAATTTATTACATAATGGCCGCGTGTTCAGCCGTTCGATTCGGCATACGGTTTTGCGACCGGATTGCCGGTTTGCAGACAAACATTTTCTTATTATAAAATCACGATTTTTCGTCTTAAATTCATATTTTTTTTCTGCACAAATCTCCGATTCCTTTCTTGTCTATCAGCCCGCAAGCAGGCGCGGCTTTTTACACCTCGGTCGCTTTGCAGGCTCTGAAAAAAACAAAAAATAAATACAATTTTTGTAATTTCCACTTCGTAAAATCACTACCTATAATCTCGATTTACTCGAAGCCTCTCCGTCTGAATTTGTTTGCTTATAGATAATTTATTACATACTCGCCACGCCTAGTCCCTTGAGTCGGGATACGGTTTTGCGACCGGATCGCCGGTTTGCAGACAAAAATTTTCTTATTATAAAATCACGATTTTTCGTCTTAATTTATTATTTTTTTTCTGCACAAATCTCCGATTCCTTTCTTGTCTATCAGCCCGCAAGCAGGCGCGGCTTTTTACACCTCGGTCGCTTTGCAGGCTCTGAAAAAAACAAAAAATAAATACAATTTTTGTAATTTCCACTTCGTAAAATCACTACCTATAATCTCGATTTACTCGAAGCCCCTCCTGCTGAATTTCTTTGCTTATAGATAATTTATTACATACTGGCTTCGCCTTCAGCCTTTCGAGTCGGGATAAGGTCTTGCGACCGGATCGCCGGTTTCCAGACAAATATTTTCTTATTATAAAATCACGATTTTTCATCTTTTTTTTTTTTTTTTTTTCTGCACATATCTCCGATTACTTTCTTGACAATCAGCCCGCGAGCAGGCGTCGCTCTCTTCACCTCGGTAGCTTCGCAACCAATGAAAAAAACAAAAAAATAAATACAATTTTCGTAATTTTCACTTCGTAAAAACACTACCGATAATCTCGATTTATTCGAAGCCTCTCCGACTGAATTTCTTTGCTTATAGATTATTTATTACTTACTGTCCACGCCTTAAACAAGTTGAGTCGGGATTCGGGTTTGCGACCGGATCACCGGTTTGCAGACAAACATTTTCTTATTATAATAAAATCACGATTTTTCGTCTTAATTTTTTTTTTTTATTCTGTACATATTTCCGATTACTTTCTTGTCGTATCAGACCGCAAGCAGGCGCGGCTTTTTTCACCTCACTCGCTGTGCTTGCTATGAAAAAAAACAACAAAAAAAAATACAATTTTCGTAATTTTCACTTCGTATAAACACTACTTATAATCTCGATTTACTCGAAGCCTCTCCGACTGAATTTCTTTGCTTATAGATAATTTATTACATACTGGCTGCGCCTTTAGCCTGTTGAGTCGGGATACGGTTTGCGACCGGATCGCCGGTTTGCAGACAAAGATTTTCTTATTATAAAATCACGATTTTTCATCTTAAATTTATATTTTTTTTCTGCACATATCTCCGATTACTTTCTTGTCAATCAGCCCGCGAGCAGGTGCGGCTTTTTCACTCGCTGTGCTTGCTATGAAAAAAACAACAAAAAAAAATACAATTTTCGTAATTTTCACTTCGTATAAACACTACTTATAATCTCGATTTACTCGAAGCCTCTCCGGCTGAATTTCTTGGCTTATAGATAATTTATTACATACTGGCCACGCCTTCAGCCCGTTGAGTCGGCATACGGTTTTGCGACCAGATCGCCGGTTTGCAGGCAAACATTTTCTTATTGTAAAATCACGATTTTTCGTCTTAATTTTTTTTTTTTTTCTGTACATATTTCCGATTACTTTCGTGTCGTATCAGACCGCAAGCAGGCGCGGCTTTTTACACCTCACTCGCTGTGCTTGCTATGAAAAAAAAAAAAAAAAAAAATACAATTTTCGTAATTTTCACTTCGTAAAAACTACTTATAATCTCGATTTACTCGAAGCCCCTCCTGCTGAATTTCTTTGCTTATAGATAATTTATTACATACTGGCTGCGCCTTCAGCCTGTTGAGTCGGGATACGGTTTTGCGAACGGATCGCCTGTTTGCAAACAAACATTTTCTTATTATAAAATCACGATTTTTCGTCTTAAATTCATAATTTTGTTCGGCATTTACCTCTGTTTTTTTACTTTCTTGTCAATTAGCCCGCAAGCAGGCGTGGCTTAAAACATCAAGTACACGTGGCAAGCTCTGGAAAAAACAAAAAAAAACAAAAAAAAAAACATAATATTCACTTCGTAAAAACACTACCTATAATATCAATTTACTCGAAGCTTCTCCGTCTGAATTTCTTTGCTTATTGATTATTTATTACTTACTGGCCAGCCCTTCAGCCTGTTTAGTCAGGATTCGGTTTTGCGGCCGGATCACCGGTTTGCAGACAAACATTTTCTTATTATAAAATCACGATTTTTCGTCTTAAATTCATATTTTTTTTCTGCACAAATCTCCGATTACTTTCTTGTCAATCAGCCCGCGAGCAGGCGTGGCTTAAAACATCAAGTACGCGTGGCAAGCTCTGGAAAGAAAATAAAAAAACGTAATTTTCACTTCGTAAAAACACTACTTATAATCTCGATTTACTCGAAGCATCTCCGGCTGAATTTCTTTCCTTATAGTTAATTTATTACATAATGGTCGCGTGTTCGGCCGTTCGATTCGGGATACGGTTTTGCGACCAGATTGCCGGTTTGCAGACAAACATTTTCTTATTATAAAATCACGATTTTTCGTCTTAAATTCATATTTTTTTTCTGCACAAATCTCCGATTACTTTCTTGTCGATCAGCCCGCAAGCAGGCGCGGCTTTTTACACCTCGGTCGCTTTGCAGGCTCTGAAAAAAAAAAAAAATAAATACAATTTTCGTAATTTCCACTTCGTAAAATCACTACCTATAATCACGATTTACTCGAAGCCTCTCCGTCTGAATTTGTTTGCTTATAGATAATTTATTACATACTCGCCACGCCTAGTCCCTTGAGTCGGGATACGGTTTTGCGACCGGATCGCCGGTTTGCAGACAAACATTTTCTTATTATAAAATCACGATTTTTCGTCTTAAATTCATAACTTTGTTCTGCATTTACCTCTGAATTTTTACTTTCTTGTCGATCAGCCCGCGAGCAGGCACGGCTTTTTACACCTCGCTCGCTTTGCAAGCTTTGAAAAAAAAAAAAAAAATACAATTATCGTAATTTTCACTTCGTAAAAACTACTTATAATCTCGATTTACTCGAAGCCCCTCCTGCTGAATTTCTTTGCTTATAGATAATTTATTACATACTAGCTGCACCTTCAGCCTTTCGCGGCGGGATATGGTTTTGCGACCGGATCGCTGGTTTCCAGACAAAGATTTTCTTATTATAAAATCACGAGTTTTCATCTTAATTTTTTTTTTTTTTCTGCACATATCTCCGATTGCTTTCTTGTCAATCAGCCCGCGAGCAGGCGCGGCTTTTTTCACCTCACTCCCTGTGCTTGCTATGAAAAAAACAACAAAAAAAAATACAATTTTCGTAATTTTCACTTCGTATAAACACTACTTATAATCTCGATTTACTCGAAGCCTCTCTGGCTGAATTTCTTTGCTTATAGATAATTTATTACATACTGTCCACGCCTTAAACACATTGAGTCGGGATTCGGTTTTGCGAACGGATCACCGGTTTGCAGACAAACATTTTCTTATTATAAAATCACAATTTTTCGTCTTAAATTCATAATTTTGTTCTGCATTTACCTCTGATTTTTTTCTTTCTTGTCAATCAGCCCACGAGCAGGCGTGGCTTTTTAAACCTCGTTTACTTTGCAAGCTCTGAAAAAAACAAAACAAAATATACAATTTTCGTAATTTTTACTTCGTAAAATCACTACATATAATCTCGATTTACTCGAAGCCTCTCCGGCTGAATTTCTTTGCTTAGAGATAATTTATTACATACTGTCCACGCCTTAAACACGTTGAGTCGGGATTCGGTTTTGCTAACGGATCACCGGTTTGCAGACAAACATTTTCTTATTATAAAATCACGATTTTTCGTCTTAAATTCATAACTTTGTTCTGCTTTTACCTCTGATTTATACTTTCTTGTCGATCAGCCTACGAGCAGGCTTGGCTTTTTACACCTCGCTCGCTTTGCAAGCTTTGAAAAAAAAAAAAAAAAATACAATTTTAGTAATTTTCTCTTCGTAAAAACTACTTATAATATCAATTTATTCGAAGCTTCTCAGTTTGAATTTCTTTGCTTATTGATTATTTATTACTTACTGGCCAACCCTTCAGCCTGTTTAGTCAGGATTCGGTTTTGCGGCCGGATCACCGATTTGCGGACAAACATTTTCTTATTATAAAATCACGATTTTTCGTCTTAAATTCATAATTTTGTTCGGCATTTACCTCTGTTATTTTTCTTTCTTGTCAATCAGCCCGCGAGCAGGCGTGGCTTAAAACATCAAGTACGCGTGGCAAGCTCTGGAAAGAAAATAAAAAAACGTAATTTTCACTTCGTAAAATCACTACTTATAATCTCGATTTACTCGAAGCATCTCCGGCTGAATTTCTTTCCTTATAGTTAATTTATTACATAATGGCCGCGTGTTCAGCCGTTCGATTCGGCATACGGTTTTGCGACCGGATTGCCGGTTTGCAGACAAACATTTTCTTATTATAAAATCACGATTTTTCGTCTTAAATTCATATTTTTTTTCTGCACAAATCTCCGATTCCTTTCTTGTCTATCAGCCCGCAAGCAGGCGCGGCTTTTTACACCTCGGTCGCTTTGCAGGCTCTGAAAAAAACAAAAAATAAATACAATTTTTGTAATTTCCACTTCGTAAAATCACTACCTATAATCTCGATTTACTCGAAGCCTCTCCGTCTGAATTTGTTTGCTTATAGATAATTTATTACATACTCGCCACGCCTAGTCCCTTGAGTCGGGATACGGTTTTGCGACCGGATCGCCGGTTTGCAGACAAACATTTTCTTATTATAAAATCACGATTTTTCGTCTTAAATTCATATTTTTTTTCTGCACAAATCTCCGATTCCTTTCTTGTCTATCAGCCCGCAAGCAGGCGCGGCTTTTTACACCTCGGTCGCTTTGCAGGCTCTGAAAAAAACAAAAAATAAATACAATTTTTGTAATTTCCACTTCGTAAAACACTACCTATAATCTCGATTTACTCGAAGCCTCTCCGTCTGAATGTCTTTGCTTATAGTTAATTTATCACATACTGGCTACGCCTAGTCCCTTGAGTCGGGATACGGTTTTGCAACCGTATCGCCGGTTTACAGACAAACATTTTCTTATTATAAAATCACGATTTTTCGTCTTAAATTCATAACTTTGTTCTGCATTTACCTCTGAATTTTTACTTTCTTGTCGATCAGCCCGCGAGCAGGCACGGCTTTTTACACCTCACTCGCTGTGCTTGCTATGAAAAAAAATAAAAAAATATATACTATTTTCGTAATTTTCACTTCGTAAAAACTACTTATAATCTCGATTTACTCGAAGCCCCTCCTGCTGAATTTCTTTGCTTATAGATAATTTATTACATACTGGCTGCGCCTTCAGCCTGTTGAGTCGGGATACGGTTTTGCGACCAGATTGCCGGTTTGCAGACAAACATTTTCTTATTATAAAATCACGATTTTTCGTCTTAAATTCATATTTTTTTTCTGCACAAATCTCCGATTACTTTCTTGTCGATCAGCCCGCAAGCAGGCGCGGCTTTTTACACCTCGGTCGCTTTGCAGGCTCTGAAAAAAACAAAAAATAAATACAATTTTCGTAATTTCCACTTCGTAAAATCACTACCTATAATCACGATTTACTCGAAGCCTCTCCGTCTGAATTTGTTTGCTTATAGATAATTTATTACATACTCGCCACGCCTAGTCCCTTGAGTCGGGATACGGTTTTGCGACCGGATCGCCGGTTTGCAGACAAACATTTTCTTATTATTAAATCACGATTTTTCGTCTTAAATTCATAACTTTGTTCTGCATTTACCTCTGAATTTTTACTTTCTTGTCGATCAGCCCGCGAGCAGGCACGGCTTTTTACACCTCGCTCGCTTTGCAAGCTTTGAAAAAAAAAAAAAAAATACAATTATCGTAATTTTCACTTCGTAAAAACTACTTATAATCTCGATTTACTCGAAGCCCCTCCTGCTGAATTTCTTTGCTTATAGATAATTTATTACATACTAGCTGCACCTTCAGCCTTTCGCGGCGGGATATGGTTTTGCGACCGGATCGCTGGTTTCCAGACAAAGATTTTCTTATTATAAAATCACGAGTTTTCATCTTAATTTTTTTTTTTTTTCTGCACATATCTCCGATTGCTTTCTTGTCAATCAGCCCGCGAGCAGGCGCGGCTTTTTTCACCTCACTCCCTGTGCTTGCTATGAAAAAAACAACAAAAAAAAATACAATTTTCGTAATTTTCACTTCGTATAAACACTACTTATAATCTCGATTTACTCGAAGCCTCTCTGGCTGAATTTCTTTGCTTATAGATAATTTATTACATACTGTCCACGCCTTAAACACATTGAGTCGGGATTCGGTTTTGCGAACGGATCACCGGTTTGCAGACAAACATTTTCTTATTATAAAATCACAATTTTTCGTCTTAAATTCATAATTTTGTTCTGCATTTACCTCTGATTTTTTTCTTTCTTGTCAATCAGCCCACGAGCAGGCGTGGCTTTTTAAACCTCGTTTACTTTGCAAGCTCTGAAAAAAACAAAACAAAATATACAATTTTCGTAATTTTTACTTCGTAAAATCACTACATATAATCTCGATTTACTCGAAGCCTCTCCGGCTGAATTTCTTTGCTTAGAGATAATTTATTACATACTGTCCACGCCTTAAACACGTTGAGTCGGGATTCGGTTTTGCTAACGGATCACCGGTTTGCAGACAAACATTTTCTTATTATAAAATCACGATTTTTCGTCTTAAATTCATAACTTTGTTCTGCTTTTACCTCTGATTTATACTTTCTTGTCGATCAGCCTACGAGCAGGCTTGGCTTTTTACACCTCGCTCGCTTTGCAAGCTTTGAAAAAAAAAAAAAAAAATACAATTTTAGTAATTTTCTCTTCGTAAAAACTACTTATAATATCAATTTATTCGAAGCTTCTCAGTTTGAATTTCTTTGCTTATTGATTATTTATTACTTACTGGCCAACCCTTCAGCCTGTTTAGTCAGGATTCGGTTTTGCGGCCGGATCACCGATTTGCGGACAAACATTTTCTTATTATAAAATCACGATTTTTCGTCTTAAATTCATAATTTTGTTCGGCATTTACCTCTGTTATTTTTCTTTCTTGTCAATCAGCCCGCGAGCAGGCGTGGCTTAAAACATCAAGTACGCGTGGCAAGCTCTGGAAAGAAAATAAAAAAACGTAATTTTCACTTCGTAAAATCACTACTTATAATCTCGATTTACTCGAAGCATCTCCGGCTGAATTTCTTTCCTTATAGTTAATTTATTACATAATGGCCGCGTGTTCAGCCGTTCGATTCGGCATACGGTTTTGCGACCGGATTGCCGGTTTGCAGACAAACATTTTCTTATTATAAAATCACGATTTTTCGTCTTAAATTCATATTTTTTTTCTGCACAAATCTCCGATTCCTTTCTTGTCTATCAGCCCGCAAGCAGGCGCGGCTTTTTACACCTCGGTCGCTTTGCAGGCTCTGAAAAAAACAAAAAATAAATACAATTTTTGTAATTTCCACTTCGTAAAATCACTACCTATAATCTCGATTTACTCGAAGCCTCTCCGTCTGAATTTGTTTGCTTATAGATAATTTATTACATACTCGCCACGCCTAGTCCCTTGAGTCGGGATACGGTTTTGCGACCGGATCGCCGGTTTGCAGACAAACATTTTCTTATTATAAAATCACGATTTTTCGTCTTAAATTCATATTTTTTTTCTGCACAAATCTCCGATTCCTTTCTTGTCTATCAGCCCGCAAGCAGGCGCGGCTTTTTACACCTCGGTCGCTTTGCAGGCTCTGAAAAAAACAAAAAATAAATACAATTTTTGTAATTTCCACTTCGTAAAATCACTACCTATAATCTCGATTTACTCGAAGCCCCTCCTGCTGAATTTCTTTGCTTATAGATAATTTATTACATACTGGCTTCGCCTTCAGCCTTTCGAGTCGGGATAAGGTCTTGCGACCGGATCGCCGGTTTCCAGACAAATATTTTCTTATTATAAAATCACGATTTTTCGTCTTAAATTCATATTTTTTTTCTGCACAAATCTCCGATTACTTTCTTGACAATCAGCCCGCGAGCAGGCGTCGCTCTCTTCACCTCGGTAGCTTCGCAACCAATGAAAAAAACAAAAAAATAAATACAATTTTCGTAATTTTCACTTCGTAAAAACACTACCGATAATCTCGATTTATTCGAAGCCTCTCCGACTGAATTTCTTTGCTTATAGATTATTTATTACTTACTGTCCACGCCTTAAACAAGTTGAGTCGGGATTCGGGTTTGCGACCGGATCACCGGTTTGCAGACAAACATTTTCTTATTATAATAAAATCACGATTTTTCGTCTTAATTTTTTTTTTTTATTCTGTACATATTTCCGATTACTTTCTTGTCGTATCAGACCGCAAGCAGGCGCGGCTTTTTTCACCTCACTCGCTGTGCTTGCTATGAAAAAAAACAACAAAAAAAAATACAATTTTCGTAATTTTCACTTCGTATAAACACTACTTATAATCTCGATTTACTCGAAGCCTCTCCGACTGAATTTCTTTGCTTATAGATAATTTATTACATACTGGCTGCGCCTTTAGCCTGTTGAGTCGGGATACGGTTTGCGACCGGATCGCCGGTTTGCAGACAAAGATTTTTTTATTTTAAAATCACGATTTTTCATCTTAAATTTATATTTTTTTTCTGCACATATCTCCGATTACTTTCTTGTCAATCAGCCCGCGAGCAGGCGTGGCTCTCTACACCTCGGTCGCTTCGCAACCAATGAAAAAAACAAAAAAATAAATACAATTTTCGTAATTTTCACTTCGTAAAAACACTACCGATCATCTCGATTTACTCGAAGCCCCTCCTGCCGAATTTCTTTGCTTATAGATAATTTATAACATACTGGCTGCGCCTTCAGCCCTTCGAGTCGGGATATGGTTTTGCGACCGGATCGCCGGTTTCCAGACAAAGATTTTCTTATTATAAAATCACGATTTTTCATCTTAAAATTATATTTTTTTACAGCACATATCTCCGATTACTTTCTTGTCAATCAGCCCGCGAGCAGGCGCGGCTTTTTTCACCTCACTCGCTGTGCTTGCTATGAAAAAAAACAACAAAAAAAAAATCAATTTTCGTAATTTTCACTTAGTATAAACACTACTTATAATCTCGATTTACTCGAAGCCTCTCCGGCTGAATTTCTTTGCTTATAGATAATTTATTAAATACTGGCAACGCCTAGTCCCTTGAGTCGGGATACGGTTTTGCTACCGTATCGCCGGTTTGCAGACAAACATTTTCTTATTATAAAATCACGATTTTTCGTCTTAAATTCATAACTTTGTTCTGCATTTACCTCTGATTTTTACTTTCTTATCGATCAGCCCGCGAGCAGGCACGGCTTTTTACACCTCGTTCGCTTTGCAAGCTTTGAAAAAAAAATAAAAAAAATACAATTTTCGTAATTTTCACTTCGTAAAAACTACTTATAATCTCGATTTACTCGAAGCCCGTCCTGCTGAATTTCTTTGCTTATAGATAATTTATTACATACTGGCTGCGCCTTCAGCCTGTTGAGTCGGGATACGGTTTTGCGAACGGATCGCCGGTTTGCAAACAAACATTTTCTTATTATAAAATCACGATTTTTCGTCTTAAATTCACAATTTTGTTTGGCATTTACCTCTGTTTTTTTACTTTCTTGACAATCAGCCCGCAAGCAGGCGTGGCTTAAAACATCAAGTACGCGTGGCAAGCTCTGGAAAAAACAAAAAAATAACAAAAAAAAAACATAATTTTCACTTCGTAAAAACACTACTTATAATATCAATTTACTCGAAGCTTCTCTGTCTGAATTTCTTTGCTTATTGATTATTTATTACTTACTGGCCAGCCCTTCAGCCTGTTTAGTCAGGATTCGGTTTTGCGGCCGGATCACCGGTTTGCAGACAAACATTTTCTTATTATAAAATCACGATTTTTCGTCTTAAATTCATATTTTTTTTCTGCACAAATCTCCGATTACTTTCTTGTCAATCAGCCCGCGAGCAGGCGCGGCTTTTTACACCTCGGTCGCTTTGCAGGCTCTGAAAAAAACAAAAAATAAATACAATTTTCGTAATTTCCACTTCGTAAAATCACTACCTATAATCTCGATTTACTCGAAGCCTCTCCGTCTGAATTTGTTTGCTTATAGATAATTTATTACATACTCGCCACGCCTAGTCCCTTGAGTCGGGATACGGTTTTGCGACCGGATCGCCGGTTTGCAGACAAACATTTTCTTATTATAAAATCACGATTTTTCGTCTTAAATTCATAACATTGTTCTGCATTTACCTCTGATTTTTACTTTCTTGTCGATCAGCCCGCGAGCAGGCACGGCTTTTTACACCTCGCTCGCTTTGCAAGCTTTGAAAAAAAAAATAAAAAAATACAATTTTCGTAATTTTCTCTTCGTAAAAACTACATATAATCTCGATTTACTCGAAGCCTCTCCGACTGAATTTCTTTACTTATAGATAATTTATTACATACTGGCTGCGCCTTTAGCCTGTTGAGTCGGGATACGGTTTTGCGAACGGATCGCCGGTTTGCAGACAAACATTTTCTAATTATAAAATCACGATTATTCGTCTTAAATTCATAATTTTGTTCTGCATTTACCTCTGATTTTTTACTTACTTGTCAATCAGCCCGCGAGCGGGCGTGGCTTTTTAAACCTCGTTTACTTTGCAAGCTTTGAAAAAAAAAAAAAAAAAATACACTTTTCGTAATTTTCTCTTCGTAAAAACTACTTATAATCTCGATTTACTCGAAGCCTCTCCGACTGAATTTCTTTGCTTATAGATAATTTATTACATACTGGCTGCGCCTTTAGCCTGTTGAGTCGGGATATGGTCTTGCGACCGGATCGCCGGTTTCCAGACAAAGATTTTCTTATTATAAAATCACGATTTTTCATCTTTAATTTATATTTTTTTTCTGCACATATCTCCGATTACTTTCTTGACAATCAGCCCGCAAGCAGGCGTCGCTCTCTACACCTCGGTCGCTTCGCAACCAATGAAAAAAACAAAAAAATAAATACAATTTTCGTAATTTTCACTTCGTAAAAACACTACCGATCATCTCGATTTACTCGAAGCCCCTCCTGCTGAATTTCTTTGCTTATAGATAATTTATAACATACTGGCTGCGCCTTCAGCCCTTCGAGTCGGGATATGGTTTTGCGACCGGATCGCCGGTTTCCAGACAAAGATTTTCTTATTATAAAATCACGATTTTTCATCTTAAAATTATATTTTTTTACAGCACATATCTCCGATTACTTTCTTGTCAATCAGCCCGCGAGCAGGCGCGGCTTTTTTCACCTCACTCGCTGTGCTTGCTATGAAAAAAAACAACAAAAAAAAAAACAATTTTCGTAATTTTCACTTAGTATAAACACTACTTATAATCTCGATTTACTCGAAGCCTCTCCGGCTGAATTTCTTTGCTTATAGATAATTTATTAAATACTGGCAACGCCTAGTCCCTTGAGTCGGGATACGGTTTTGCTACCGTATCGCCGGTTTGCAGACAAACATTTTCTTATTATAAAAACTTTTTTACAAAAAAACAACCGACTTCCAAAAAAAACACTAAAAGACGTGAAAAATAACTTTAATTTCGGAAGTCGGTGTCTTTGGTTTTGTGTTTTCGTTTTTGACCACCGACTTCCGAAATTAAAGTTATTTTTCACGTCTTTTAGTGTTTTTTTTGGAAGTCGGTTGTTTTTTTGTAAAAAAGTTTTTATTTTTCACTTTTTAGTTACGGTACCTACCCCACACAAATTCGTATACCACTACTTGGTGTGTAAATAACAGTGACAGGAAATTATTAACACATCATCCATATAAACTAAGTGGAAAAAATATGCATTATTAAGAATAACTCAAAAACTACTGGTCAGACCTTAATCAAATTTAAATGGGACCACATGTGAAGCACCAGCTATCAAATACAAAAAGAACCATCCAAATCGGTTCAACCAGAAAAAAGTTATGAGCTAACACACATAAAAAAAAAAAAAAAAAAAAAAAAAAAAAAAAAACATACAGACGAATTGAGAACCTCCTCCTTTTTGGGAAAGTCGGTTAAAAATCACGATTTTTCGTCTTAAATTCATAACTTTGTTCTGCATTTACCTCTGATTTTTACTTTCTTATCGATCAGCCCGCGAGCAGGCACGGCTTTTTACACGTCGTTCGCTTTGCAAGCTTTGAAAAAAAAATAAAAAAAATACAATTTTCGTAATTTTCACTTCGTAAAAACTACTTATAATCTCGATTTACTCGAAGCCCGTCCTGCTGAATTTCTTTGCTTATAGATAATTTATTACATACTGGCTGCGCCTTCAGCCTGTTGAGTCGGGATACGGTTTTGCGAACGGATCGCCGGTTTGCAAACAAAAATTTTCTTATTATAAAATCACGATTTTTCGTCTTAAATTCACAATTTTGTTTGGCATTTACCTCTGTTTTTTTACTTTCTTGACAATCAGCCCGCAAGCAGGCGTGGCTTAAAACATCAAGTACGCGTGGCAAGCTCTGGAAAAAACAAAAAAATAACAAAAAAAAAACATAATTTTCACTTCGTAAAAACACTACTTATAATATCAATTTACTCGAAGCTTCTCTGTCTGAATTTCTTTGCTTATTGATTATTTATTACTTACTGGCCAGCCCTTCAGCCTGTTTAGTCAGGATTCGGTTTTGCGGCCGGATCACCGGTTTGCAGACAAACATTTTCTTATTATAAAATCACGATTTTTCGTCTTAAATTCATATTTTTTTTCTGCACAAATCTCCGATTACTTTCTTGTCAATCAGCCCGCGAGCAGGCGCGGCTTTTTACACCTCGGTCGCTTTGCAGGCTCTGAAAAAAACAAAAAATAAATACAATTTTCGTAATTTCCACTTCGTAAAATCACTACCTATAATCTCGATTTACTCGAAGCCTCTCCGTCTGAATTTGTTTGCTTATAGATAATTTATTACATACTCGCCACGCCTAGTCCCTTGAGTCGGGATACGGTTTTGCGACCGGATCGCCGGTTTGCAGACAAACATTTTCTTATTATAAAATCACGATTTTTCGTCTTAAATTCATAACATTGTTCTGCATTTACCTCTGATTTTTACTTTCTTGTCGATCAGCCCGCGAGCAGGCACGGCTTTTTACACCTCGCTCGCTTTGCAAGCTTTGAAAAAAAAAAAAAAAAAATACAATTTTCGTAATTTTCTCTTCGTAAAAACTACTTATAATCTCGATTTACTCGAAGCCTCTCCGACTGAATTTCTTTACTTATAGATAATTTATTACATACTGGCTGCGCCTTTAGCCTGTTGAGTCGGGATACGCTTTTGCGAACGGATCGCCGGTTTGCAGACAAACATTTTCTAATTATAAAATCACGATTATTCGTCTTAAATTCATAATTTTGTTCTGCATTTACCTCTGATTTTTTACTTACTTGTCAATCAGCCCGCGAGCGGGCGTGGCTTTTTAAACCTCGTTTACTTTGCAAGCTTTGAAAAAAAAAAAAAAAAAATACAATTTTCGTAATTTTCTCTTCGTAAAAACTACTTATAATCTCGATTTACTCGAAGCCTCTCCGACTGAATTTCTTTGCTTATAGATAATTTATTACATACTGGCTGCGCCTTTAGCCTGTTGAGTCGGGATATGGTCTTGCGACCGGATCGCCGGTTTCCAGACAAAGATTTTCTTATTATAAAATCACGATTTTTCATCTTTAATTTATATTTTTTTTCTGCACATATCTCCGATTACTTTCTTGACAATCAGCCCGCAAGCAGGCGTCGCTCTCTACACCTCGGTCGCTTCGCAACCAATGAAAAAAACAAAAAAATAAATACAATTTTCGTAATTTTCACTTCGTAAAACACTACCGATAATCTGGATTTATTCGAAGCCTTTCCGACTGAATTTCTTTGCTTATAGATTATTTATTACTTACTGTCCACGCCTTAAACAAGTTGAGTCGGGATTCGGGTTTGCGACCGGATCACCGGTTTGCAGACAAACATTTTCTTATTATAAAATCACGATTTTTCGTCTTAATTTTTTTTTTTTATTCTGTACATATTTCCGATTACTTTCTTGTCGTATCAGACCGCAAGCAGGCGCGACTTTTTTCACCTCACTCGCTGTGCTTGCTATGAAAAAAAACAACAAAAAAAAAATACAATTTTCGTAATTTTCACTTCGTATAAACACTACTTATAATATCGATTTACTCGAAGCCTCTCCGGCTGAATTTCTTTGCTTATAGATAATTTATTACATACTGGCTGCGCCTTCAGCCTGTTGAGTCGGGATACGGTTTTGCGAACGGATCGCCGATTTGCAGACAAACATTTTCTTATTATAAAATCACGATTTTTCGTATTAAAATATATTTTTTCTGTACATATTTCCGATTACTTTCTCGTCGATCAGCCCGCAAGCAGGCGCGGCTTTTTACACCTCGGTAGCTTTGCAAGCTCTGAAAAAATCTAAAAAATAAATACTATTTTCATAATTTCCACTTCGTAAAAACACTACCTATAATCTCGATTTACTCGAAGCCTCTCCGTCTGAATATCTTTGCTTATAGATAATTTATTAAATACTGGCAACGCCTAGTTCCTTGAGTCGGGATACGGTTTTGCTACCGTATCGCCGGTTTGCAGACAAACATTTTCTTATTATAAAATCACGATTTTTCGTCTTAAATTCATAATTTTGTTCTGCATTTACCTCTGTTTTTTTTCTTTCTTGTCAATCAGCCCACGAGCAGACGTGGCTTTTTAAACCTCGTTTTCTTTGCAAGCTCTGAAAAAAACAAAACAAAATATACAATTTTCGTAATTTTTACTTCGTAAAAACACTACTTATAATCTCGATTTACTCGAAGCCTCTCCGGCTGAATTTCTTTGCTTAGAGAAAATTTATTAGATACTGGCTGCGCCTTCAGCCTTTCGAGTCAGGATATGGTTTTGCGATCGGATCGCCGGTTTCCAGACAAAGATTTCTTATTATAAAAACACGATTTTTCATCTTAAATTTATATTTTTTTTCTGCACATATCTCCGATTACTTTCTTGTCAATCAGCCCGCGGGCAGGCGCGGCTTTTTTCACCTCACTCGCTGTGCTTGCTATGAAAAAAACAACAAAACAAAATATACAATTTTTGTAATTTTTACTTCGTAAAAACACTACTTATAATCTCGATTTACTCGAAGCCTCTCCGGCTGAATTTCTATCCTTATAGTTAATTTATTACATAATGGCCGCGTGTTCAGCCCTTCGATTCGGGATACGGTTTTGCGACCGGATTGCCGGTTTGCAGACAAACATTTTCTTATTATAAAATCACGATTTTTCGTCTTAAATTCATATTTTTTTTCTGCACAAATCTCCGATTACTTTCTTGTCGATCAGCCCGCAAGCAGGCGCGGCTTTTTACACCTCGGTCGCTTTGCAGGCTCTGAAAAAAACAAAAAATAAATACAATTTTCGTAATTTCCACTTCGTAAAATCACTACCTATAATCACGATTTACTCGAAGCCTCTCCGTCTGAATTTGTTTGCTTATAGATAATTTATTACATACTCGCCACGCCTAGTCCCTTGAGTCGGGATACGGTTTTGCGACCGGATCGCCGGTTTGCAGACAAACATTTTCTTATTATAAAATCACCATTTTTCGTCTTAAATTCATAACTTTGTTCTGCATTTACCTCTGATTTTTTACTTTATTGTTAATCAGCCCGCGAGCAGGCGCGGCTTTTAACACCTCGCTCGCTTTGCAAGCTCTGAAAAAAACAAAAAAATAAATACAATTTTCGTAATTTTCACTTCGTAAAAACACTACTTATAATCTCGATTTACTCGAAGGCCGTCCTGCTGAATTTCTTTGCTTATAGATAATTTATTACATACTGGCTGCACCTTCAGCTCTTAGAGTCGGGATATGGTTTTGCGACCGGATCGCCGGTTCCCAGACAAAGATTTTCTTGTTATAAAATCACGATTTTTCATTTTAAATTTATATTTTTTTTCTGCACATATCTCCAATTACTTTTTTTGTTCATCAGCCCGCGAGCAGGCGCGGCTTTTAACACCTCGCTCGCTTTGCAAGCTCTGAAAAAAACAAAAAAATAAATACAATTTTCGTAATTTTCACTTCGTAAAAACACTACTTATAATCTCGATTTACTCGAAGCCTCTCCGGCTGAATTTCTTTGCTTATAGACAATTTATTACATACTGGCTGCGCCTTCAACCCTTCGAGTTGGGATACGGTTTGCGACCGGATCGCCGGTTTGCAGACAAAGATTTTTTTATTTTAAAATCACGAGTTTTCATCTTAAAGGGAATTGCCCAGTTTGTTAGGGTGCTCTGGCTTGATGTGGACATTAAGTATAATAATAAATGAGTTAAGTTTCTAATATTTCATTCCTAATTGAAACGAAATATTATAATAAAGTTGCAGCAAGTTACAAAAATTTACCATATTCAGCATGTTTAATATTGTGATCTTGTCGCTCATACTCGTAATGGACGTTCCATTAGGAGTATTTATTTTCCAAAATAATAATATAAATGAGTACTTCTTTCTGATATAAATTATTCTTGTTTATTATAATGATATTAACATACATATTTGTGCAACAGTTACATGTTAGGGGAATATTAGTGGATAAAATAAAACAAGCAGCTATTATTTCTTATAATGGTTTATTCCGAATCATAAACAATTAAAATATTATCTAAAAACTAGGCGGGTGGCGTAATATTATGCTCGTGCCTTGCCCAGCTTAAATACCACATTATGGTCATGACGTGAGCACAGCAACCTACCGTTCTTCGCCCTACAAGGCAATTGCAACAATACTGAATAATTGCTTCTCTGCCCTGTTGATTATTATTATATATAATATAAACAAAATGCCACAATTAATACATCGCAGTTCTTCCTCATTCCCACGCGAGGAAACAAGACGATGCGCTGGAGGGTCCGAGTTCGTTCCAAGGTGGTCGTTTAAAGCAGGCTCAATGTCCAAAGTAATGCCAGGGTCAACGTTAGAAGCAGATTCAGTGTCCAAAAGTAAGGCCGGGTCTTCATAAAGTGCGGTATCGGAGTCCATTATAACAAAAACAAACGTTTCGGAAAAAAAAACAACACAAGAGAATATTCACAACACGGAAGCAAACTGCAAAACGAATAGTTTTTCTTATTCATTGTTGACAGATGATGCAGTTGGTGTTGCCAGGTAATAAAAAAATATGTTTAACAATAATCGATTTGTTTGTTTCGATAATCGAGTCTATAATCAGATAGAAATTGATTTACATAGAAAAATATAAATGTTTTGATTGTTTTGATTTAATCACAGATATATACGAATTAACTATGATCCAAATCACTTATCAGTAAACGTGCTCAAGAAAGAACCACATTTTTTTACTCAAATACTACAAAACGATTTTTTATCGAATAAAACCTAAACTTGCATTATTATTTATGTTGTAACCCAGAACCTAAGCCACCAAGAGGCTGCAACCAAAAAATGGCGGTGCTTTGCGCGTGTGATCGCCGTGAATACTTATAATACAACATTTTTTACCTAAGACTTTCCTATAACGAGGTGTGCAATAATATTTATTTTAGAATTAATTATATTTATTTGATAAAAGACTTTTTACTAAACAGCTTGTCCACGTTAAGCCGAGAATGGCGATTCCCTTTATATTTTTTTTCTGCACATATCTCCGATTACTTTCTTGTCAATCAGCCCGCGAGCAGGCGTGGCTTTTTACACCTCGGACGCTTTGCAACCTCTGATAAAAACAAAAAAATAAATACAATTTTCGTAATTTTCACTTCGTAAAAACACTACCGATAATCTCGATTTATTCGAAGCCTTTCCGACTGAATTTCTTTGCTTATAGGTTATTTATTACTTAATGTCCACGCCTTAAACACGTTGAGTCGGGATTCAGTTTTGCGACCGGATCACCGGTTTGCAGACAAACATTTTCTTATTATATAATCACGATTTTTCGTCTTACATTCATAATTTTGTTCTGCATTTTCCTCTGATTTTTTACTTTCTTATCGATCAGCCCGCGAGCAGGCGTGGCTTAAGACATCAAGCACGCGTGGCAAGCTCTGGAAAAAAAAAAACGTAATTTTCACTTCGTATAAACACTTAATTTATTCTCGATTTACTCGAAGCCCCTCCGGCTGAGTTCTTTGCTTATAGATAATTTATTACATACTGGCTGCGCCTTCAGCTTTTCGAGTCGTGATACGGTTTTGCGACCAGATCGCCGGTTTCCAGGCAAAGATTTTTTTATTATAAAATCACGATTTTTCAGCTTAATTTTTTTTTTTTTTTTCTGCACATATCTCCGATTACTTTCTTGTCGATCAGCTCGCAAGCAGGCGCGGATTTTTACAACTCGGTCGCTTTGCAAGCTCTGAAAGAAACAAAAAATAAATACAATTTTCGTAATTTCCACTTCGTAAAATCACTACCTATAATCACGATTTACTCGAAGCCTCTCCGTCTGAATTTGTTTGCTTATAGATAATTTATTACATACTCGCCACGCCTAGTCCCTTGAGTCGGGATACGGTTTTGCGACCGGATCGCCGGTTTGCAGACAAACATTTTCTTATTATAAAATCACCATTTTTCGTCTTAAATTCATAACTTTGTTCTGCATTTACCTCTGATTTTTTACTTTATTGTTAATCAGCCCGCGAGCAGGCGCGGCTTTTAACACCTCGCTCGCTTTGCAAGCTCTGAAAAAAACAAAAAAATAAATACAATTTTCGTAAATTTCACTTCGTAAAAACACTACTTATAATCTCGATTTACTCGAAGCCTCTCCGGCTGAATTTCTTTGCTTATAGATAATTTATTACATACTGGCTGCGCCTTCAGCCCTTCGAGTTGGGATATGGTTTTGCGACCGGATCGCCGGTTTCCAGATGTTCGGCACTCGACAACTGCCCAAGGATTTGTTTTAAATAAAACAACTAGTTCCAAAGCGAGTACAATAAAAATTTATTGTGTTACAATACTTATGATATTCGCGGAGCATCATAACACCGCGATTCAGCGAGGGACCCAAATGGTACAACGCCATCTATCGAGCTTAGAGGAAGCTCGCGATCGAACATCCCGCCCACCATGGACAGAATGTCCAGAACTTAGTTTAGATATAACAAGAAATTTAATATAACATGAAAACTAAATGACCGCCCACCGTGAAACAAACACAAGATTCGGTGGGAAGTGCAAACACTAGTGGACTGTATGTGAACAAAAAGTAACAACTAAACCTTGAAACCATATACTATCTTAATTTTAACTTAAATTGTAACTTAACTAATAATGAATTAATCCTAACATAAATTCAAATAAACGTAAGCAAGTACATACTAGGTATTTAAGAACTGACAGGAAGCACAATTAATTTTGACACAGGTCTCTTAATTGTAGAACCTTTACAGCGCAATGTAACCACTCTTGTGATTTTGTCCGAGCCAGTATGCTTTGCGGTAATGAGACCGTAGAGCCATCTTGCAGGTGGAAGATCATCTTCCATAACCAATACTACGTCACCCAAGTTCGGTTCTACGGTTTGATACGCCCATTTGTTCCTTTGGTGGAATTGAACCAGATACTCACACGACCACCTACGCCAGAAGTCCTGAACCATGCGTTGAGTCAACTGCCATCTTCTCAGCGTATTAATATTAGAGTTCTCAAAATTAGTTTCGGGAACGAGAAGCAGAGGCTCGCCTACTAGAAAATGACCTGGTGTTAATGGGCATGGATCTTCTGGGTTAGTGCTGATGGTGGAAATCGGCCTGGAGTTTAGACAAGCTTCTATTTGGGCAAGCACTGTCGTCAGTTCCTCAAAAGTGAGTGTGCTTGTACCAATTACTCGTTTAAGATGGTGTTTGGTCGACTTCACTCCAGCCTCCCAAAGCCCCCCAAAGTTTGGGGAGTGAGGAGGAATAAAGCTCCAAGTTGTTCCGTTGGTTGCCAACCAATCGGCAATATCAGGTGCTATGCCGCCGGACCTTTCGTGGTTGAACAACGCCTTCAATTCTTTGTTAGCTCCCACGAAGGTAGTGCCGTTATCACTCCACATCTCACCACAATGGCCTCTCCTCGCTGTAAAGCGCTTGAAGGCAGCTAAAAAGGCTTGCGATGTCATGTCGCTGACGACTTCCAAATGTATAGCCCGAGTGGCCATGCATATAAATAAACACATATAGCCCTTAGTGGAATGATAACCGCGACCTTTGGTGGGCCGGATGCTAATAGGACCTGCATAGTCCACGCCATTTCTAAAGAAAGGTCGGCTTGCATTGACCCCATTAAAGGATGTACAGACCGAGCGGAATGACGGATGCAAATAACACATTTGCGTACGAAGTGCCTAACTGTACTCTTTGCGTTTATTACCCAATATTTGGATCGCAAGTAATTAAGAGTCAGCTGAGGCCCGCCATGCAACGTACTCTCATGAGCGTCAGCAATCAGGAGGTGGGTTAAATGTGCCTTACGAGGAAGAATTATAGGATGCTTCGAGTCTTCCTGAAGGCTGGCCCTGTGTAATCTACCGCCAACTCGCATAATCTGTTCCTTATCCAGGTAAGGATTGAGTGAGGTAAGTACCCCCTTTTTATTTATTTCTCCTTTTAACTTTAAACTATCCATCTCCAATTCAAAATGTTCCCCTTGACATAATCTTATGCAGGTATGTAATGCCCCTTAATTTCAGGATGTGTTAGAAAATTATCAAATTTCGTAGTATAATTTTTATTTTTAAATTTTAAGAACCTTTTGCAATAAGCTATTACTCTGGTAAGTTTTCTAAGAGATGAATATTTTGAAATTATGGAATCCTCACTTGTTTCTTTTACTAATGTGTTGCATGCAACTAATGATTTTTTTTCCTCTAGGTTAGTTTCTTTAATTTCCTTTCTACTGTAATTAATTTCTTTATTTTTCAGCCAACAAGGTCCCTGTGTCCACAACTCTAGGTCAGCGCACTCGGAAGGATTCACGCCACGTGACGCGCTGTCTGCGGGATTATCACTGGACTGGACGTGCGACCACTGATTATTTTCCATAAAAGTAAGTATTTCAGACACTCTATTGCCAACGAAGGTCTTCCAACGGCTGGGGTGGCTGCTCAACCAAGCGAGCACCACTGTCGAGTCAGTCCAGGCATGTATGTTTTCTTTACAGATACCCAAGGTGTCGGAAACTTCACGAAGAAGTTTTGAAAGCAGCAAGGCGCCACATAACTCCAAACGAGGTATGGATACCTGTTTGACAGGGGCCACCTTGGTCTTAGCTGCAACTAAACTAACATGAACGTGACCATTGGTGTCAATACACCGAACATATACAGCGGCTGCGTAAGCGACATTTGAGGCGTCAGAGAATCCGTGCAACTCTAGCAGGACGTCAAGTTGACTCGTGTGAATCCATCGTCGCAATCGGAAATTCCTAAGATGATTAAGGTTGTTTCTATAACCAAGCCATTCTTTTAACTGGTGATCTGGAAGTTCATCGTCCCATTCGGATCCTGCTAACCACAGGCGTTGAATAAACACCTTGGCTGCTACGATCACTGGCGCAAGCCAGCCGAGAAGGTCAAACAAACGAGCGATGTCAGATATCACCTTTCTCTTGGTTATAGGGGTTTCGGGTGGAGGAAGTTGGACGGTATATCTAAACTCATCTAAATTTCTATCATAAGTTAACCCTAAAATCTTCGTAAGTGTATCTAATTTAAGTTCTAAATTGTCCTGCCTAACAGTGTCTTCGTTTATTTTGTTTAATAATTCGTCACTGTTGCTGGACCACTTCTGAAGCTTGAAGCCCCCACGACCTAATAATTCATTTAGTTGGTGATAAATTTGTTCACCCTCAGCGACAGATTGACAACCCGTTAGTAGGTCGTCTACATAAAAGGATGTAAGGACTCGGTCTACCACCAGAGGAAAATCATTTCCTTCGTCACGAGCTAGTTGTTGTAGAGACCGGACCGCTAGGTATGGCGCAGAGGATGTTCCAAAAGTAACACGCAACAACCGGATATGCTTCAATTCAGCTTCTGGATTTTCACGCCACAAAATGCGCTGATAGTTTGCATCCTCATCTGCAATCTTGACCTGACGGTACATTTTAACGATATCTGCGACCAAACTTATGGGATGACAACGCCACCGCATAATAGTTTGACGCAAATCAGGTTGTAGGGTTGGGCCAACCATTAATTCCTTATTTAATGATACACCATTGTGGCCTGAGCATGAAGCGTCGAAGACGACCCTAACCTTAGTGGTGCTTTTATCTTCACGCACCACCGCATGATGTGGTAGGTAGAACGCATCATTACCTAATTCTATCTCAGGGACAACTTCAGCGTGTCCAAGTTCGATGTATTCATTAATGACTGCACTATACTTCGTCCTAAATTCCGGTTCTCGGATCTATTCTCTAGGTTGATAAAGCGCCTACGGGCAATGACCTCTGACCCTCCAAACGTGCAACTGGGCGAATCAGCTTTAAATGGTAGTTTAACAACATACCTCCCGGTTGCGTCGCGTTTGGTGGTTTTAGAGTAGAAATCCTCACATTTTTGTTCTTCTTCAGTCAAGATCACACTACGAACTGAGGGCTCTGACTCTACCAGGTTCAGGTTACCAAACAGGTTGCTAGGACCAGTAATCTATTTGATAAGTTGGTAGGTAGTGCGTCAAAATCAGTGTGTGAGCCAGCTGTAACAATAGATTTGACTGGTGATGATACCATACCATTATGTCCTATTGTTTTGAGTCACAACAAATTGAAGAAATATATTAAAATCAAGAAGTTAATTAAACGGTCACAGAGAGCAATTAAAAAACAAAATCTCTTAAAATTAAATCATTTGCTTAGAAAGGAACGTGTTGTCCTATCAAAAAGTTTAAATATTTGTACTATTGAGTTAGATAAATGTAGGGAAAAGTATGACACTGATATCCAGCTCCTATATAATGATATATTACACAAGGAGCACTTGCTGAAGGATATTTTTGAAAAATATGAGACTTCACAACAACAACTAAGTGACCGCATGTTTGAGGCTGGGGAACTACTGGATTTGGTGAAGTGCAATGCTGAGAGGTATGAGTCTCTGACTAATAATCTTTCATGCAGCTGTACCAGTCAACCACAACCTCTTCAGTCTCAGCCGGACTTGCCCCGTCCGGTGTTGGCTCTTCCAGCAGAGACATATGTTAATACACAGAAAAACAAATCCATATTTTTTTGTGACGAATTAGGTTCAGGCTTTGGAAAAATTTTACTCAATTACCTTAGCCATAGTTTTACCAATCATAGTTATCATAACATAAGTTTTAAACAAATGATTAAAAGAATTGCAAACACAAACTTACATAATTATTATACCATGGTATTGCTATTAGGTAATAGTACTGGTATTACCAGAAAGGACATAGTGGATGGTGTGAACACCTTATTAAAGTTAAATATAGGAAAGCTGATGTTGTGTGCTTTTCCTTACTCTGATACTTTATCAGATGACGAAAATAATTATATTTATAAATTGAATAATACTATTCATAAGCTGACATGTTGTCATAGTGACAAATTATTGTATTTTGACACTAACAAGTTTGTTAGTGGGTTTAAGTTAACTCAGAGAACTTTATCTCTGTCTTGGGAATGTAGACATCTGATTGCTATGTTGATAGCATATAGTATTAATGAGGTTATAAATAATATAACAACTTTTAGTATTAGGGACGAGTCTGTGTTGCCTAGTCATACTAACAACATAGTGACTAATTATGAATCCTCATGTTGTACGAAGGAGGATCCACCTATAATACAAACATCTTTGGAGGCCACTTCCAGTCAGATAGGGTATTCTCGTCCTGCTGGAACTGTTACGGGCATTCTAGATACTTCAGTTGTAGTTGTGGAGGTCACTCCGGATAATCATTTAAACTAGTCAGTAAGACAACAGAAGTTACCTCTTCAAGTAACCAATTATTATTATTATTAGAGAATAATAAAAAGGTATCTTCTGGCAATTTAACTCATAAAAATAAAATACCAAAGGGAGTGCAACATACTTTAAAATTGTTTAATCAAAATATCCAAGGTTGCGCTTCCAAATTACTGGAAATAGAATTGTTTTTGGAAAATACTAAGTTTGATGTCATTTGTTTAACAGAACATTGGTTAAAAGATCATCAAGTAATGTCAATTAATTATGAAAATTATTGTGTAGTTAGCCATTTCAGCCGAAAACGTATGATACATGGCGGGTCATTAATATTAGTTAAAAATTCAATTAAATCGAAAGAACGAAAAGACATCATCGGACTGTCTGTCGAGCACACCATTGAATTGTCCTGTGTTGAGCTTGATAAGCATGTCATAGTATGTGTATACAGACCTCCAAGTTACCAGAATCTCTCTGTGTTTGATTCTGTAATTGAAGATGTGTTAAAGAAACTTAGTACTAGTAGTAAGTCAGTAATCATATGTGGAGATTTTAATATTAATTTATTGGAAAATAACTCGAATACTGTTAGATTATTGAGTCTTTTTGGGTCATTTGATTTGTCAAATGTTTTTATTGAACCAACCCGAGTGACAGCTTCTTCTGCCACTTGTATAGATAATATTTTTTGTAATTGTGATTATTTACACAAACAAATTGTAAATAAGTTGCCATCTGATCACAGTGGCCAAACAATAACATTTTGCTCCTACGTGCCTTTACAAAAAATTCTAATAAGGTTTAGGCCAATTACATGTAAAAATTTAGAGAAATTAAATCATTCTTTGGCCAGGACATTATGTGACCAAAGGTTTAATAATATAGATGACCCAAATGAGTTCTATGCCGAGTTCTTTTCACTATTAAACACTCAATTTAATAACACTTTTCCACTAAAGACTAAAACTATTTACACAAAGTTTTTATTTAGTGATTGGGCGACTCCAGGTATTCGTAAGAGCAGGGAAAAACTTTTTGAACTTTATGGTCTAAAGCAACATATGAATAATACAAGCTTTCATCAGTATGTTGCAAAATATTCAAAAACTTTTAAAAGTGTGTGCAAAATAGCAAAAGCTCTTTATATTAGCAATAAAATAAAATCAGCTGATGATAAAATAAAAACTACCTGGCAAATAATAAATAATGAAACAGGCAGGAAAAAACAGCGTAATACAGAATTTAATTTAGAGACTGCACATGGCCCCATCAGCTCAGATGTAGAAATAGCTCAGGAATTTGAAAACTTTTTTACTAATATTCCCTTTAAAACTACTGAAGCTTTAAATTCATCACCCGCGCTTTCTGCTGCCTTACTTAAAAATAATGTAAAGGCATGCCCTTTGGAGTTTAGGTTTCAGCATACAAACCCCCAAGCTGTTATAAAAGCTTTTAAAGATCTTAAAATTAAATCAACAGAGGATCTCTGGGGAATGTCTGTAAAAGTTTGTAGATCTCTCATCGAAACTATTGCGCCCTATTTAGCTTTCATATTTAACACCAGTGTAGACCAAGGAGTCTTTCCGGATCTTATGAAACACAGTAAAGTAGTTCCTTTGTTCAAATCCGGTGATAGCAAAGAACCAAACAATTATAGGCCTGTGTCAATTCTGCCAGTTCTCAGTAAGGTGTTTGAAAAGTTAATGCTTAATCAAATGTTACGTCACTTTAATAAAAATTCCATCTTTCATGAACAACAGTACGGTTTCACCAAAGGGCGTTGTACCACTGACGCTGGTGTCACCCTAATAAAGAACATTTTTAACGCCTGGGAAGAAGCACAAGATGCCATTGGAATCTTTTGCGACCTCTCTAAGGCGTTCGATTGTGTAAACCATGAGACACTTCTGCTGAAACTAGAGCACTATGGGATTAGGAATACAGCTCTTGATCTACTAAGATCATACCTGAAAGATAGAAAGGTTAAAGTTCAAGTAAACGGCATGAACTCATTAGGGTCTGAATTGACAATGGGCGTTCCTCAAGGTTCGATATTGGGTCCATTCCTCTTTTTAGTTTACATTAATGATTTAACCCAATTACTGCAGAATCAACCGAAGATGGTGTTATTTGCAGATGACACATCATTGATTTTTAAAGTTGGCCGACGGTCACAAAATCTTGACGACGTGAATAATTCCATTCTTCAGGTCCAAGAGTGGTTTATGGTAAATAATTTGGTACTGAATGAAAAAAAAACCAAATGCATTAGATTTCAATTACCAAATGTTAGAAGTTGCGAATGTGACATCATATTGAATGGAGAAAAACTAGAATTTGTTAATCAGACGGTTTTCCTGGGAATCACGCTAGACGAGAAATTACAATGGGGACCCCATATAAAATCTCTTGCGGGGCGGTTAAGCTCGGCCGCTTATGCTGTTAGGAAGATAAGACAGTTAACAGATGTAGAAACCGCGCGTCTGGTCTATTTTAGCTACTTCCACAGCATTATGTCATATGGCATTTTACTGTGGGGTCGGGCTGCTGACATTGAATCCATTTTCATTTTGCAAAAGAGAGCTGTCAGGGCCATTTACAATCTACGTCGTTGCGAATCTCTTAGGGAACTATTTAAAAAGATTAATATTATGACGGTGCCTTGTCAATTCATTTATGAAAATATTATGTATGTAAGAAAAAATCTACATCTCTTTAATAAAATAAGTGATAGACATAATTTTAATACTAGAAATAAAGATAAAATAGATCAACCATTTTTTAGATTATCTAAAGTGCATACATCTTTTATGGGG
This sequence comes from Griposia aprilina, assembly GCA_916610205.1. NCBI lineage: Eukaryota > Metazoa > Arthropoda > Insecta > Lepidoptera > Noctuidae > Griposia > Griposia aprilina. The sequence goes on from OU744314.1 coordinate 1,118,169, forward strand.
TACTGTGTTAAATGTTACAACAAAATACCTTGTGATATATTGCAATTAAATGAAAGAAAATTTAAAACTCATATTAAAAGTACACTTTGTAAACATGCATATTACAAATTAGAGGATTATATCCTAGATAAGAATGCTTGGAAACATGCTGGTCTTGCTCCATAGGACAATCTAGAGTCTAGACAAAATCAAACTGGTTGCTAATTTAATTGTATAATTTATAATTTTTATGACATTGTTTTTTACATTGTGTAACTACTTTAACTCACACACTAAATTATTACTTGTTTTTTTTTTTTTGAAAAATCATCTACTTCTCAATATTTGTAAATATGTGAGCACCATGTATCTATCTCATAATTAATTTACATGTCATGCGTTATATTTAATTATTTTTACCTATTGTGGTATAGTAATTTTATTCTAGGTGCATCGTCTTCACAGATAATTATTATATACATAATATTGTAAAACATTTTTAAAAGAGTAACGGTGGAGTTTCTTGCCCATTCTTCTCCATACGAAACTACCTTTTGGAAGGGGCAACTAGAATCAGTTCTATTTTTTGTAAATTTTGACGTTCAAAAGTGCCATTTTATGTGCCTATTTGAAATAAACGATTTGACTTTGACTTTGACTTTAACTCCCAAAACTTACGCAAAAGGTCATTGACATCCGCTGACTGTACTACAGTATGATAACATACTGACCTAGAGAGTGCCGACGATGGGATCTCACCAGACAAGATCCAGCCTAACTTAGTCTTCTGGGCGACTGGAGATCCTGGCGGACCCTTGACTAAACCATCCAATAAAACTTCTCCGACCACCCGCGTACTCAACAATAAATCAATTTTCCCTGGCGTATCAAAGGACGGATCAGCTAATTTTAAGGACGAGAACGAAGCCGATACCTGAACGATCTTATTTTCAGGAAGATGAGATGCGAGTCTATTCAATACATAAGCATCGACAAATAAAGTAAAGGTGGGATCTAGACGTGACTGCAATTTAAAACGGACTATCCACTTAGCCGGCATTGAGTTACCCTTGTCATCGCCTAGTCGAAATATGTCGGTGTGAGTAGGTATTTTCTTTAATCCGAGCAACTGAACTGCAGCCTCTGTAATGAAAGAGACTTGAGAGCCCTGATCCATCAGAGCTCTTAAAACAACAGCAGTACCAGTTCTTGACTCAATGTTGACCAAGGCTGTGGCTAACAAACCGTGGTTGTGAACATCCGCAAAACAACAAATGGGTTTAGTCGTGCTTTGACTGGAAGAGGTAGCTGCATTGGCAGCCACCACCTTCGTTTCTGCTGAACCATCAACAATTTCAGCAGAATTGGCAGTTGATTTTGGGTGAAGTAATGTGTGGTGCTTCTTCTTACAAAGGTGACATTTAGTATGTTGACGACAAGAATAGACGGAATGGTTTGTTCCTAGACAGTTGTAACAAAGCTTACTGACTCGTGCAAACTCACGACGATCGTCACAATCTTTCTTAGCAAATGTTTTACAGTGACACAATTTATGCTCTCCAGAACATAAAACACAATTTTGAGACGCGACATGAAAAGATATGGCATGATTATCACGAGCATTATTCTTATTAGCTTTAGGATCTAAATATTCTAAGGCTCTGAGACTCCATAAAAGTTTTGAACTCATCAAATGTAGGTAAATCATCATTAGGATTAGAACTAATTCTTAGTTCCCACAATTTGCGGGACTCGTGATCTAATTTTTCGGAGCCTAAGTATACAATAATTGCATCCCAGGCGCTGACATCGATACCTAGACTGCGTAAACCATGCAAACAATCAAAAGTCGTGTCTAACAGCGTTTTAACGTTTGTTGATGATTCTTTAGTAATTGACGACTGATGGACAAGCCGTTTGAGCATACAGTTAGCTAAAAACCTTTTATTATCAAATCGTTTGTTTAGAATCGACCAACATTCATTGTAATTAGACGCAGTCACAGGTATATGTCGAAGCAACTGTTCTGCTTCGCCTGATAGGTGGCTCTTTAAATAGTGGAGTTTTTGTACGTCATCTAGTGCATCATTTTTATGGATCAGTGACGTAAATAAATCACGGAACGTTACCCATTCAGAATAGAGCCCCGAAAACGTAGGCAAAGAAATTTGTGGTAATTTCACATTTGAGCTTTTTTGATTCGATTGTGTATTACTACTGGGATTAGTACTTTCGCACGGTCTAAGTTGAAGTAAGTGCTCTTTTAATTCAGATTTATAATTTATGTACAAATCTTCAGTTAAATTATATGTTTCTGCCTTAAAATAAACATTCTTTGTTAATTCTTCGTCGGTAGCTTTTTCTATGATGCGCCTATGCGTTTCAACAAATTGTTTCCACTGTACCTCTAATGATTCTAATCTTGTTTCAATGTAAGTTTGTGTAAGACGATCCTTAGGTGATTTGTTAAAGTTAATTCTGCCTTTCTCTATTATTGTTTTGTTGTTTAATTGCAGTTTACATAAGGATTCCATTGTGTACAACAAAGCTACAGAGTTTTAATAAATCAATTAAATGTATCCTAATGCGACCGACGAAAAATTACAAGTCAATGAACAAACCCGGTAAACTTTTACAAGTGTTTAGAACACGTTTGAACATTAGAAAGATCGAGCATAGATTTCCCGTCACAACACCTTATCCGTAATTATTCTAAGTCCAATGATACTACTAAAATCTTAAAAGTCTCGAACACAATTGCATTAAGTTTATCTTCAAAATTCAGTGAGAAATTTACAAGTCTACACAATAATAAAACTGGGATTGTAGCTCACAGTTTTGTCTGCCAAACCTCTCCTAGCACGTCGTTGTCACTTTTGATGGCACTGCGAGTGTGTCGTCACACTTGATGTTGTTGCCGATGTCTCTGCTGATGTTGTCACCGATGCCTCGTGTTGTGAGCTTCAATACTGGTGGCGCCCCCTGGCTTCGACGGCCGCAAACCTCGTTGCTGCGCTGCTGTACACCGCTGATCACCACACACCGGGAATTTTACAGGCACTTCAGGGCGATCCACCACTGGTTTCTATGCCTCACCACACGACACAAACTGTCACTTCACTTGCCGGCGCAATTTCACTTTCGCGATCCGACTCGATAGGACCAAAAGTTCGGCAATCGACAAATGCCCAAGGATTTGTTTAAAATAAAACAACTAGTTCCAAAGCGAGTACAACAAAAATTTATTGTGTTACAATACTTATGATATTCGCGGAGCATCATAACACCGCGATTCAGCGAGGCACCCAAATGGTCCAACGCCATCTATCGAGCTTAGAGGAAGCTCGCGATCGAACACCAGACAAAGATTTTCTTGTTATAAAATCACGATTTTTCATTTTAAATTTATATATTTTTTCTGCACATATCTCCGATTACTTTCTTGTCAATCAGCCCGCGAGCAGGCGTGGCTTTTTACACCTCGGACGCTTTGCAACTTCTGAAAAAAACAAAAAAATAAATACAATTTTCGTAATTTTCACTTCGTAAAAACACTACCGATAATCTCGATTTATTGGAAGCCTTTCCGACTGAATTTCTTTGCTTATAGATTATTTATTACTTAATGTCCACGCCTTAAACACGTTGAGTCGGGATTCAGTTTTGCGACCAGATCGCCGGTTTCCAGGAAAAGATTTTTTTATTATAAAATCACGATTTTTCATCTTAATTTTTTTTTTTTTTTTTTGCACATATCTCCGATTACTTTCTTGTCGATCAGCCCGCGAGCAGGCGCGGATTTTTACACCTCGGTCGCTTTGCAAGCTCTGTAAGAAACAAAAAAAAAATTCAATTTTCGTAATTTCCACTTCGTAAAATCACTACCTATAATCACGATTTACTCGAAGCCTCTCCGTCTGAATTTGTTTGCTTATAGATAATTTATTACATACTCGCCACGCCTAGTCCCTTGAGTCGGGATACGGTTTTGCGACCGGATCGCCGGTTTCCAGACAAAGATTTTCTTATTATAAAATCACGATTTTTCGTCTTAAATTCATAACTTTGTTCTGCATTTACCTCTGATTTTTACTTTCTTGTCGATCAGCCCGCAGTCAGGCACGGCTTTTTACACCTCGCTCGCTTTGCAAGCTTTGAAAAAATAAAAAAAAATATAATTTTCGTAATTTTCACTTCGTAAAAACTACTTATAATCTCGATTTACTCGAAGCCCCTCCTGCTGAATTTATTTGCTTATTGATAATTTATTACATACTGGCTGCGCCTTCAGCCTTTCGAGTCGCGATATGGTTTTGCGACCGGATCGCCGGTTTCCAGACAAAGATTTTCTTATTATAAAATCACGATTTTTCATCTTAAATTAATATTTTTTTTCTGCACATATCTCCGATTACTTTCTTGTCAATCAGCCCGCGAGCAGGCGCGGCTTTTTTCACCTCACTCGCTGTGCTTGCTATGAAAAAAACAAAAAAAAAAAAAAAAAAACGTAATTTTCGTAATTTTCACTTCGTAAAAACACTACCTATAATATCAATTTACTCGAAGCTTCTCCGTCTTAATTTCTTTGCTTAGAGATAATTTATTACATACTGGCCACGCCTAGTCCCTTGAGTCGGGATACGGTTTTGCAACCGTATCGCCGGTTTGCAGACAAACATTTTCTTATTATAAAATAGCGATTTTTCGTCTTAAATTCATAACTTTGTTCTGCATTTACCTCTGATTCTTACTTTCTTGTCGATCAGCCCGCGATCAGGCACGGCTTTTTACACCTCGCTCGCTTTGCAAGCTTTGAAAAAAAAAAAAAAAAATACAATTTTCGTAATTTTCACTTCGTAAAAACTACTTATAATCTCGATTTACTCGAAGCCCCTCCTGCTAAATTTATTTGCTTATAGATAATTTATTACATACTGGCCGCGCCTTCAGCGCTTCGAGTCGGGATACGGTTTGCGACCGGATCGCCGGTTTGCAGACAAAGATTTTTTTATTTTAAAATCACGATTTTTCATCTTAAATTTATATTTTTTTTCTGCACATATCTCCGATTACTTTCTTGTCAATCAGCCCGCGAGCAGGCGTGGCTCTCTACACCTCGGTCGCTTCGCAACCAATGAAAAAAACAAAAAAATAAATACAATTTTCGTAATTTTCACTTCGTAAAAGCACTACCGATAATATCGATTTACTCGAAGCTTCTCCGTCTGAATTTCTTTGCTTATTGATTATTTATTTCTTACTGGCCAGCCCTTCAGCCTGTTGAGTCAGGATTCGGTTTTGCGACGGGATCACCGGTTTGCCGACAAACATTTTCTTATTATAAAATCACGATATTTCGTGTTAAATTCATAATTTTATTCTGCATTTACCTCTGATTTTTTACTTTCTTGTCGATCAGCCCGAGAGCAGGCGCGGCTTAGATCATCAAGTACTCATGGCAAGCTCTGGAAAGAAAATAAAAAAACGTAATTTTCACTTCGTAAAAACACTACTTATAATCTCGATTTACTCGAAGCATCTCCGGCTGAATTCCTTTCCTTATAGTTAATTTATTACATAATGGCCACGTCTTCAGCCCTTCGATTCGGGATACGGATTTGCGACCGGATCGCCGGTTTGCAGACAAACATTTTCTTATTATAAAATCACGATTTTTCGTGTTAAATTCATAATTTTATTCTGCATTTACCTCTGATTTTTTACTTTCTTGTCGATCAGCCCAAGAGCAGGCGCGGTTTAGATCATCAAGTACTCATGGCAAGCTCTGGAAAGAAAATAAAAAAACGTAATTTTCACTTCGTAAAAACACTACTTATAATCTCGATTTACTCGAAGCATCTCCGGCTGAATTCCTTTCCTTATAGTTAATTTATTACATAATGGCCACGTCTTCAGCCCTTCGATTCGGGATACGGTTTTGCGACCGGATCGCCGGTTTGCAGACAAACATTTTCTTATTATAAAATCACGATTTTTCGTCTTAAATTCATAATTTTGTTCTGCATTGACCTCTGATTTTTTACTTTCTAGTCAATCAGCCCACAAGCAGGCGCGGCTTTTTTCACCTCACTCGCTATGCTTGCTATGAAAAAAACAACAAAAAAAAAATACAATTTTGGTAATTTTCACTTCTTATAAACACTACATATAATCTCGATTTACTCGAAGCCTTTCCGGCTGAATTTCTTTGTTTATAGATAATTTATTACATACTGCCCACGCCTTCAGCCCGTTGAGTCGGGATACGGTTTTGCGACCGGATCACCGGTTTGCCGACAAACATTTTCTTATTATAAAATCACGATTTTTCGTCTTAAATTCATAATTTTATTCTGCATTTACCTCTGATTTTTTACTTTCTTGTCGATCAGCCCGAGAGCAGGCGTGGCTTAGATCATCAAGTACGCGTGGCAAGCTCTGGAAAAAACAAAAAAATAAAATAAAAACATAATTTTCACTTCGTAAAAACACTACCTATAATATCAATTTACTCGAAGCTTCTCCGTCTGAATTTCTTTGCTTATTGATTATTTATTACTTACTGGCCAGCCCTTCAGCCTATTGAGTCAGGATTCGGTTTTGCGACCGGATCACCGGTTTGCCGACAAACATTTTCTTATTATAAAATCACGATTTTTCGTGTTAAATTCATAATTTTATTCTGCATTTACCTCTGATTTTTTCTTTCTTGTCGATCAGCCCGAGAGCAGGCGCGGCTTAGATCATCAAGTACGCATGGCAAGCTCTGGAAAGAAAATAAAAAAAAACGTAATTTTCACTTCGTAAAAACACTACTTATAATCTCGATTTACTCGAAGCATCTCCGGCTGAATTTCTTTCCTTATAGTTAATTTATTACATAATGGCCGCGTCTTCAGCCCTTCGATTCGGGATACGGTTTTGCGACCGGATCGCTGGTTTGCAGACAAACATTTTCTTATTATAAAATCACGATTTTTCGTCTTAAATTCATAACTTTGTTCTGCATTTACCTCTGATTTTTTACTTTCTTGTTAATCTGCTCGAGAGCAGGCGCGGCTTTTTTCACCTCACTCGCTTTGCACGCTCTGAAAAAAACAACAAAAAAAAAATACAATTTTTGTAATTTTCACTTCGTAAAAAAACTACCTATAATCTCGATTTACTCGAAGCCTCTCCGTCTGAATTTCTTTGCTTATAGATAATTTATTACATACTGGCCACGCCTAGTCCCTTGAGTCGGCTACGGTTTTGCAACCGTATCGCCGGTTTGCAGACAAACATTTTCTTATTATAAAATCACGATTTTTCGTCTTAAATTCATAATTTTGTTCTGCATTTACCTCTGATTTTTTACTTTCTTGTCAATCAGCCCACAAGCAGGCGCGGCTTTTTACACCTCGGTAGCTTTGCAAGCTCTGAAAAAAACAAAACAAAATATACAATTTTCGTAATTTTCACTTCGTAAAAACACTACTTATAATCTCGAATTACTCGAAGCCTCTCCGGCTGAATTTCTTTGCTTATAGATAATTTATTACATACTGGCCGCAACTTCAGCCCTTCGAGGCGGGATACGGTTTGCGACCGGATCGCCGGTTTGCAGACAAAGATTTTTTTATTTTAAAATCACGATTTTTCATCTTAAATTTATATTATTTTTCTGCACATATCTCCGATTACTTTCTTGTCAATCAGCCCGCGAGCAGACGTGGCTTTCTACACCTCGGTCGCTTTGCAACTAATGAAAAAAACAAAAAAATAAATACAATTTTCGTAATTTTCACTTCGTAATAACACTACTGATAATCTCGATTTATTCGAAGCCTTTCCGACTGAATTTCTTTGCTTATATATTATTTATTACTTACTGTCCACGCCTTAAACACGTTGAGTCGGGATTCGGTTTTGCGACCGAAGCCCGCAAGCAGGCGTGGATTTTTACACCTCGGTAGCTTTGCAAGCTCTGAAAAAAACAAAACAAAATATACAATTTTCGTAATTTTCACTTCGTAAAAGCACTACTTATAATCTCGAATTACTCGAAGCCTCTCCGGCTGAATTTCTTTGCTTATAGATAATTTATTTCATACTGGCCGCGCCTTCAGCCCTTCGAGGCGGGATACGGTTTGCGACCGGATCGCCGGTTTCCAGACAAATATTTTCTTATTATAAAATCACGATTTTTCATCTTAAATTTATATTTTTTTTCTGCAAATATCTCCGATAACTTTTTAGTCAATCAGCCCGCGGGCAGGCGCGGCTTTTTTTACCTCACTCGCTGTGCTTGCTATGAAAAAAACAACAAAAAAAATATACAATTTTCGTAATTTTCACTTCGTATAAACACTACTTATAATCTCGATTTACTCGAAGCCTCTCCGGCTGAATTTATTTGCTTATAGATAATTTATTACATACTGGCCACGCCTTCTGCCCTTTGAGTCGGGATACGATTTTGCGACCGGATCGCCGGTTTGCAGACAAACATTTTCTTATTATAAAATCACGATTATTCGTCTTAAATTCATAATTTTGTTCTGTATTTACCTCTGTTTTTTTACTTTCTTGTCAATCAGCCCGCGAGCAGGCGTGGCTTTTAAAACCTCGTTTACTTTGCAAGCTCTGAAAAAAACAAAACAAAATATACAATTTTCATAATTTTCACTTCGTAAAAACGACTTATAATCTCGATTTACTCGAAGCCCCTCCTGCTGAATTTCTTTGCTTATAGATAATTTATTACATACTGGCTGCGCCTTAAGCGTTTCGAGTCGGGATATGGTTTTGCGACCGGATCGCCGGTTTCCAGACAAAGATTTTCTTATTATAAAATCACGATTTTTCATCTTAAATTTATATTTTTTTTCTGCACATATCTCCGATTACTTTCTTATCAATCAGCCCGCGAGCAGGTGCGGCTTTTTTCACCCCACTTGCTGTGCTTGCTATGAAAAAAACAACAAAAAAAAAATACAATTTTCGTAATTTCCACTTCGTAAAAACACTACCTATAATATCGATTTACTCGAAGCCTCTCCATCTGAATATCTTTGCTTATAGATAATTTATTACATACTGGCCACGCCTAGTCCCTTGAGTCGGGATACGGTTTTGCAACCGTATCGCCGGTTTGCAGACAAACATTTTCTTATTATAAAATCACGATTTTTCGTCTTAAATTCATAACTTTGTTCTGCATTTACCTCTGATTTTTACTTTCTTGTCGATCAGCCCGCGATCAGGCACGGCTTTTTACACCTCGCTCGCTTTGCAAGCTTTGAAAAAAAAAATAAAAAAATACAATTTTCGTAATTTTCACTTCGTAAAAACTACTTATAATCTCGATTTACTCGAAGCCCCTCCTGCTGACTTTCTTTGCTTATAGATAATTTATTAAATACTGGCAACGCCTAGTCCCTTGAGTCGGGATATGGTTTTGCAACCGTATCGCCGGTTTGCAGACAAACATTTTCTTATTATAAAATCACCATTGTTCGTCTTAAATTCATAACTTTGTTCTGCATTTACCTCTGATTTTTACTTTCTTGTCGATCAGCCCGTGAGCAGGCACGGCTTTTTACACCTCGCTCGCTTTGCAAGCTTTGAAAAAAAAAAAATATACAATTTTCATAATTTTCACTTCGTAAAAACTACTTATAATCTCGATTTACTCGAAGCCTCTCCGGCTGAATTTCTTTGCTTATAGATAATTTATTACATACTGGCCACGCCTTCATCCCTTCGAGTCGGTTTTTGTTTGCGACCGGATCGCCGGTTTGCAGACAAACATTTTTTTATTTTAAAATCACGATTTTTCATCTTAAATTTATATTTTTTTCTGCACATATCTCCGATTACTTTCTTGTCAATCAGCCCGCGAGCAGGCGTGGCTTTCCCCACCTCGGTCGCTTTGCAACTAATGAAAAAAACAAAAAAATAAATACAATTTTCGTAATTTTCACTTCGTAAAAACACTACAGATAATCTCGATTTATTCGAAGCCTATCCGACTGAATTTCTTTGCTTATATATTATTTATTACTTACTGTCCACGCCTTAAACACGTTGAGTCGGGATTTGGTTTTGCGACCGTATCACCGGAGTAGTGTATAATTGGGGGTTCTGGATCACTTGCCCTCGCTTCGCTCGAGCGCATGATCCAGAACTCCCCAATCATACACTAATATCGTGATCTGCGATATAGTTCATAATATTGATTGAGTTGCTCACGCTTCGCTCGAGCGCGTTATGCAGAACACCCCAATCAGCGGTGCGATGTGTACTTAAAGTAATAAGTAATGAAATCTTCTTTCTTGAATCGCTGACCTGAGGTTTTTATGAATCTGAGTTCCGTTTATAATTTGTGTAAAAGTAACTCATGTGCTGTATCACTCTCCTGATGGAATAGATCTGCAGTTGCTGTCGATATACTACTCACTCCCACTGGTCTTTGACGAACTAACAATCGATTTTTCATGATCAGTATGTTTGTTGCTAACTTTAACGAATTTGCGAAGATCCTCACCAGGTTCGCTTTTTAGTATAAGGTAGTGAGTATTTTTCAAGTTAGATTTCTCTGAATCTTCCAACTTCTGGTAAAATAAATCTTCTTTTCGGGTTATATCACTATCCTGATGTTTTAATTCACCTGAGTTCGATTTCTTTTTTCTAGGGTGCATATCTTGAATATATATTATCTCACCCCTAGTATTCTTGAAAATAAGATTAGAAATGCCTTCCAAATCAAATTTCTCTGAGTGTAACATGATGTAGATAGGTAATATCAATAATTGTATCTCTCGTGGTGCAGTAAATATTTGTGTTATTTATTACTTAGTTATATACTTAAGATCTATCTATTACACTGCAATGCTAGGAGTCTAATGCTGCGATGCAGATACGCGTATTAAATATATACTCTCTTCCTTTCACAGCGTTCAAATAAAAACATTGAGGAAAATTTATAGCATGTTGCATCCAAGGATCGTCATAAATCTCCCAATCTTCTATAACACCTCCACATGAAAAACATGCTGCTTTATCATTTATACTATTGCCACAGTAAAAGAATCCAGCGTCAGCCATTTCCATCACTAATCTTTTCTTTGAATCAGCCGTTGCCCAGTAATAGTTAAATGAAAATTGACGAATTTTATAAGTATTATACATGTCATATCGAGGTTTGTATTTATTATGAGACATGCTTCCCCGTTTTACAGATAACTGCATAATGACATCGTCTAGTTACAGTCAGCAGCTTATAACGATTTGACGACGTTGAAGAGATTGGGAGGGATAGGAAACGGTTTACCAAAAATAAAGAAATTAAACAAAAAAAAAAGTTTATTTTATAATTTTATTATCATAGCACCATTTATTTAAACACAATACATTTTTTAAAGCACATACAGAGTCATGATAAATACAACTATACAAATCTTGAGAATATTTATATTGATGGTGCAGACTTAACAAACTAGAACAACCTTTATCTTCTAAATTAAATATGTTACTATTACTGTTTTCTAATATATTTTTTAACCACAAGACTTTTTCTGAACCTTTAACATAGACACATTTATCTCTTAAAATATCAGCAATAAAATTCTGGTAATTGGAATATGGAATAAATCCTTCACACCAATATATCTTTCTGTTACGTTCAATCCAACTAACTTGTTTTTTTTCTTGTTTCGTTAATTTTTCAAATGGAAATGGTGGCTTAAATAAAAACACTTGTAATGTTTTATTATATAATATAGCGATTTCTTTTATTATAAATTCATTTGTTTCTGTTTTAAAGCCTTGAATATCCACAATAGCAATCATGATAACCTGCGCACAATGTTGCTGAGAGGTTTGTATTCCACAAGTCGATCGTTTATAATCAAACAATATGCAGTAGTCTTATCTGGTATTGGCGTTGAACATTCAATTTCTATGCGTACGTCTACTGGACCTGATTTTAGACTATCGTTTTGCCTTGAGCAGTCTAAGATAAACAGGGGAGCTTTTTCTTTGAAGTCCTTTAGATCGAGCAACGGGTCTACTAGACAGTTGTAATACGACTGACGAAATTTCACATACATTTCATATAATATACTGTATTTGTTGTCAGAAAACTTTAAACCCAAAGGCTCATAAGGATAATATTGAGAATTTAAGAAGAGCGTAACGTTTGTCACCTCGCAATGATCGAATAGAGATATGTCTTTAGTTTTATTATTTTTTCTGTTAGTTTGTAAGCAAAAAATTACATATCTAGGCTTTTCCAATTGTGAAGCAGTCTTAACTGACCAAGAATGTTTTGTGGTTTTAGGTAATAAAGGATATTCATATAAATCCCAATTTCTAAAAGCCATCTGAATGGGTTTATCTCTTTCTAAATGCTTTAAAAGTGTTAATCGTTCTCGATCTGACACTTTTATGTGTGGCACCCTCCATTGAACTCTTTGCATATCTATTTGAAAATGAGCAACATCATCAGTAAGAATAACGCTGTTTAAGTTAGAGTTACTTCTATTCAATATAAGTTCATGTTTACAATTTATAACGATTTTATTGTAATCCTCTGCAAACCCTAAAATCTTATTTAGCGGTATCACTAAACTAAAATGCCCATCACTTTGGAATCCGTTTAAATTCCAACCCCATAACGCAGCAACTTTATTTTCAGCTTCATTTAATGAGATGTATGATTTTATTGTTGACGTTATTCCAGAATTTTTTATACGATCTATTTCAATACCATTCATTTCGTACCTGATGTCTTGAAACAAAGACATAACAGGGTTATTAGTGAACGTAACAGTTTTCTTGATCGGATTCCCATCTTTACCGAACAGCTTTGCTTGGCCTTCGATGTAAATTGAACTGGCTGATGGTAGCACGTATATGTCTTGCTGATGTATGGGGATTCTGATTTCATCGTTTTCTCTAAAGCTGTTATTGTAGGGATTATATGAATGGATTTCATAACTTTCGATCGAACTATCGAAGTGCGGTAATTCAGTAATCTGGAGTATATTCATACTTTAAAACCTAGGGCTCTAAGAAAACCTTTATTTGCTTCAGTCAATTTCTTAACTTTTTTCTTACGTCTATTCACCTTAGTGGTCGTTGAAGGAATAATACGTTTTATTTTCACAGGAGTGTTTTTATAATATAGTATCATTTTGTTTTTCTTAAATGAAGACGTAGTTGAATATTGAATTCGTCACCAAAGTTAATACAATAACCAAATTGATCAACAATTCTAACAGATATAGATGAAATTATATTTTTGTTCACTGGAAAGTAAATAACGTTTCGTGGTATTTCTATGCACTGATGACCCGGAGCAGTATCAAATACAAATTCATGAATAAAATGAGTTGGTAGTCCGTTGCAGTACGAACTGTGTACAAGATCACATTCAATTCTGATTACAGATAGACTGCTGCTATTGATGGACACATTTGATCTTGAATTTAACACTGAAAAGTATAACAAACCGCACTCGTATTGATCGGATAAATGCAGTGGAGGTTGAAAGTATGACACCAAATCAGATTTATTTCCAGAGATGGTAACTGTGGTAGACATGCTTGCATACTGGACTGTTTCAGAAGATCCTGTTTATTTTATCCCTAGACTACTCCAAAAATTCCTTAGAAAAATTAAACAGAGATGTCCGCAATTGAAAGGATGATCGCGTTGTATATTTTCATAATTATAGTGGACTTTAGTACCTCCGTATTTTATAAATTCTTTTGGAGGCTTAAGATTTCCGTAACTGTCAAAGTACTCAATATAATCATTGTATTTTGCATAGGCTACCCAATGAGAGCCAGGATCTTTTGAACTATCTAAATTAATAACTCCACATTCTTTTTTAAACGGGTATTTAGGAAGTTCATCTCTCATAAAGACTCCTCTAAAATATGGAATATTAGTTCCATACTTCAAAATGTCAAAGTTAGTTAGGGCTCGTTTGGGTAGCCGATATCTTAGTTTTTTTCATTCGATACATAAATTCCAAGCCCGTTTTTATGTGGTTTAAGGTGTAGTCCTTTCCCAATGCAGAGAGCTTCCATTTTTTCATTGTGTCTCTTCGATTCAGCCAACAGCTTTTTAGCCATCTTGAATTCATTTATGGTTTTGGTAATACCTGCTGCACCGCCTGCTATTGCTCCCACTGCTGATAATCCAGCAAAAATAGGAATCAAAGGTAATACACCACCAGTTTTTGGTATAGGAATAACACGAGGAAGTTTTATGGATGAATCATCAGCTAATTCTCTGGCTGCGGCCATAGCTAATTCTATTGCCACTTTTTTGCATTTTGGTTTTAGTTTTTTCATGTGTCTTTTCGTTTTAGTGATAACATTTTTAAATTTGTTTTTTAACCCTTTTCCAGGTGTAAGTTTTTGAAAGCACTTTTTTCTATTTTTTTTTAGGCCGGAACCAGTTTTTATTTTTGTAGACATTGTCTTGCTTACTAAGCGTGCTGCGATTTTCTCGCTTACACTTGCATCCGAGGCAACTGCTCGCTCTTTTGCCATTTTCAACAAAATTAAATCAGCTCTGTGACGATTCTTTAAGTTTGATGATTTGAGATAGGCAATGTCGTGTTCTTTGCAATGTTCGTCTAATTTATTAATACCTTCGTCTCCGCGTGTAAGCCTTTTAATTAATTTTGTACCAGGACCACAATAATTGTATCCTGGTAAGTGTAATTCAAATGGTAAATTGTTTATAAGCCAATTGAGAAGACTACTCTCTCCAATACACATCATAAGACTAATGAATCTGGATTGAACACTTTAATAAATACTTATACGGTTAGTAAAGTTATTTTTATTTATATTACTACATTCGATTTATCAATCCAACTGTTTTCAGCAGAAGATAAACCTAACCATTTTACTAAAACCCTGTTTCCTTTTCTTCTAAGAACTTTCTCGACTAGATATACATTAGGATATTTTGTCTTTTGAAGCTCTTGTAAGTAAAACGCTCCTAAAATAGGTTGACCTCTGATTGTATCTTCAATTAAGTAGGTAATAGGAGTTGTATTTTGTATTTTTCGAATTTTAAATATTTCTGTCGACCAGTTGGGGGTATATCCTTTTTCAAATGTTCCTTTGTATTTACTGATACGTACATAATCACCCACTTTATACTTGCTTTTTATTCTTTCATTTTTTACCGACCTTAAATACCTTTCTAATATACGTTTTTTATTCATGTTATCCACATTAGCAGGAATTTCATGAATTGTCCGATGGTAAGTGTGATTGTATTTATATATAACATCATTAAGGGTACTATCTACCCAATTATAGCTGCCTTTTAAACTGAATTCCTTATACAGTTTAGATTTCAAAGTTCTGATAAATCTTTCAACTATTGAAGCCTTTTTTGTTGAAAAGGTTGAATAGTGGTTAATATGATTAGATTTCATAAGCTTTCGAAATTTATTATTATAAAATTCTGTTCCATTATCTGTTTGGAGGTTTTTTGAAACACGCCCTGTAGCCAACAAAACTTTGAATGAGTTACATACATCATCTTTGGTTTTACTTCTCAGAGGAAAGGCCCAAGCATATTTCGAAAATGTATCGATAACGGTAAGAATAAATCTGTAATTTTTATTTTCTTTTGAAATTGATTGCATATCAATTAAATCTGCTTGCCACAGGTCGTCTATATCTTTCATAATAACATGTCTTCGGGGAAAGTTTACCCTTGCATTTTTATGAATTTCGTTTACCACATCGGCTTTGCTCATGGTCAGAATTCAGTACATTTGTCTTGAATCCATGTATAATACTGAATGTAAAGCATATTATTACGACTATTTATTCTTTAATTATGTCAGCTTCTTTTAATTCTTCAATTATCGATAACATTTCATTATCATGGTTTGTATTGCCAGCATCTCTTGAAGCTACTAATAGTTTCAATCTCTCGACTAATTCGTTAGGATCATCCCAATATACCAAGTCGGTGTTGTTTTTGTATTTTTTTAACGTTGGTAATTTTCCTCCAAGTTTAGTGTGAGCATGTATAACATCGTTTGACAATTCGAAAAATAGAGGTTTTATTATTTTACAATATTTTGTACCTTTGTCACCTCTTATTTGACCTTTAGGATTAAAATCTCTTTTATGTGCATTTGTATAGTGTAACATATCCTTATAGACAAGTTTATCTTCGCTCGATATTAACTTTAAATCGGGTTTTCTTCGGAGTAAAAGTTCTTTTAGACCAACTGTTAAATTGTAAGCTTTGTCACCGATTTTAATTAAAATGATTGTATCGTTATTCAAACTATCAATTTTAGAAAATGATACTGCTGAATTACCCATCAATAGAGTTTTATTTTCACTTCTAATTCCAAACGGTATACTAACACCGTCATAAATACCAAAGATATCATCATCCTCTAATGACATTTCTAAATTATCTATCGATTCCTTTTTAGCATTTTGTTTGACGAATTGGGTAGAATTTAGTTTTGGATCGTAACAGTCATTGAGCTTTGTAGATGAGCTAGTATTCTTTTCATCGAATTCGATTCCTTCAGAATTATTTAAAGTTGGATTTTCATTTATTTTTATTTTTTCTGCACATCTATTAGATTCAACAAGAGTTTTTAGAGGATTTGTGACAGGTTTTAGCATTTTATCAAGCGACAAGTTCATTGTATGTTCCTGATTTTTCATTTGTTTTATTTTATTCTTTATGGAGTCGACAGACTTCACTAATTCCATTTTAATATTTTTGTCCATCTTACAATAAATAACAACTGTATTCAGCTAAACAAGGAATAATACTAACAGCATTTATGTATGTAATTCATTTATAAGTATGTACCTTCATTCAAAGTTTAAAAAAATATCAAAATTCTGTCTGTACCTCCCATTATTTAATGCCGACTCTTTATTAATAAGTAGAAAATTATAAGGGTTACTCCAAACAGTTTTACAAACTTCTTTAAACTGATTCCACAGCAGATCAGAATTTACATGTTCTTCATAGATATGCTTTAAGTTCACATCATCTTGTTTAAATATTATAAGAAAATTAGCATTATCACGTAGCAACTGTTTCGGAATTTTTGAGTAGGTTTGTGATAAATAAAAGCAGTCAATTTGCTTATGTCTTCCCATAGAGAAGTAATTACGAATGTTTATTTGCTTTTCACACATAACATCATCAAAAATAAATACAGAATTTGTTAAAGCTTCATTCGGAGCTATAACATCTTTGTCGTCATTGAACTCATTGAACTGTATCTGAGGTACTCTTCTTAATACTTCACTTAAAAACCGATATTTTGGCTGGAAAGTAGTTTTCGAGTAAAGATAAAGATTTTTAAATTTGAGCCCATTTTCATGCAGCAGTAAACTGATCATAACGTTTGTTTTACCACAGTTCGAGGGTCCACATATTATGCAGCGAATTGTATTAGGCAATAAAGCACTATGTCTAATCTGACGAGCTGAGTCATTGAAATTGATATTATTCACGTTCAAGGATATGGGTTGTTTGATCAACTTCATCTTGCCTATTATTTATTTTCATTACTTACTATCCTTTATATATGAATATGTGACTTGCGAGCACAGTATTCTAGCAACGGGTTTGGACCTGGGTCGTTATTAAGAGTCGTGTCCTCGACTGAGTTACACAGCGACAGTGTCCGTCACAGTGTTCGTAGTGGACGAGTTTTTTTTTAATTATTATTAAATTATCTTTAATCGTCAATTCATCTATTTAAGATTGTAAGTAACTAATAAATTTGTCAAGTCTAATAATAAAAATAATGTTAATTTAATATAAAAGAAAATGGAAATTAATTTTATCTTTTTTTTTTTTTTTTCAGAAAATGGAAGGCCTTGATATTGTTGATGATGTTATTAAGTCATTCTATTTTACTCAAGAATTTACTGGGGACAATGTTGAACAAACTGAGTTCCAGGAAAATCAGCAGGATAAAGTCAAGGATACTCAAGAAAGTCCAATAAAAAGAAAAAACAAGAAGTTGAAATTAACTTCTAAAATTACCCTGCCCAAACTATTGGATACACCGTCTACATCTTACGTAATTCGCAAGGATCCAGGAAAAGCACACCATTTAATAAAAATATCTATTTGTGATTTAAATGACAATAATTTAATAAATCGTGTTGATCGCAGTGATAGTGATTGTGCTTGTGTGAATGTTCAGTATTTAGTCAAGGACAATTACGATGAAATTATGGATGAAGCAGAATATCTCGTCGGTAAAATAGTTAAAAAATTAAGTTCACCCACATGCAGACCTTAAATGCAGTTTATAAGTTATTGTTTATTAGTTATTATTATTGGTCGAATTTATTTAATTGAAGGCGAAACAATAAAATTAAAATTGATTCTACATAATGTTTTTTTTTATTATTCACCTAATAAGTTAGTATACAGGGGTCAAATTAAATTAGCTAACGAACGAGAAACTCCACAGACGTGATGGGTATCGATATCTAAACACATCGATATAAAAACAAAAAAGAAGATATTTTTTTATTTTTTATTTGGGGTCCTCGACCGCTGGTTGTGCTGGTACTTGAAGTATGAGTTGAGAAAATCTGTTTTCTTTTGTTTTATCATGTTTAGGTATCGATACCCATCACATCTGAGGAGTTTCTCTAGCTAATTTAATTTGATCCTGTATGATACCTCTTAATAATAAACACTGCATATAGTTATGACAAGCTAATAGACATAAAAAAAAATATTAACATTAACCATGACATAATCTATACACAGTGTTTATAAGAGGGAAAATCTTTCGGAAAAGGAAAAGAAAAGAAAATAAATATCGATTATTCATTTATTGATTATAGTAACATTCATTTATTACATTTTTTTATTCGATTACATACTTTTTACACATTTAAATCATTTGTAATTAGCTTTTTTAACTTAAACTATAGTTTTAGCACAGTAGAACGAATACAGTAATCCAACAAGTATTAAAGTATTGAACTATAATGCCCCCCAAGGCAAAGTGTTGAAACAACCTTCAGTTCTCTGCCTTTTATCGTCATCACTATTAAGTATGAGTTTATTCAATTTTTGTGTAAAAACTTGATGATTTTTAGATCTTATAACATTAAACAAAAATGGACTTTATCATCTTTAGTTATGTACAACAAATTGACATGTATAAGCTTTCGTTCACGTGTCAAAAATAGAGGACCAGTTACATGATTATTAGCTTCAAGACCATAAACATTCACACTTATACAAGGATTATTTTTCTAAAATATTTTAATATCATCGAAACATGGCGGAAAAGACATATCATTTATTTTTAAAAGCAACGTATAGTGTGGGTACGATTGCGTTCTATTAGCATTCAATCTTTTTGGAAACATCTGGGCAATAATACACCACAAAAAACAATGATTGGCATTGTTGTGTATATTCAAACATGACTTTGTGTTTTTTATAACCGTAGGCAATTCTAAGTATGTTCCAGCTCTTAAAGGATTGCACTTGTTTATGTTTATTTCCAAATGGTTTATAGAATTAATAGCCCAACCAGATTCGGCAAGTTCAAACTCTAAATAATAATTTTTCAGAGCATTTAAAATACATGTTATAAACATTTGTATTCGGAACTGCTATCTCATATTTGGTGTTGAAAGATTTCATAGAGCTTTCATTATTTTTTGGCAAAATGTATGACACAAATAATTCAAAATTGACTTTAATTGCTTTATGTTTTTGAATCATAAGATTGATAATATCACATACTGACTTTGAAATTTGAAATAAAAACGTTTCTGGAGTTATTGTTACTTCACTAGATTTAAGTGGATTCACTTTATACTTATGATTCTATTTCTAAAAGCAATAGCAATAATTTGAATATTTTCGAATTCGGAGCAGAGCAATCGATTAGATATATGAATATTTGTTCTACTGTGTGCTGATAATTTTGAAACATAATAATTACAGTATTTACAAAAAAAAACATGTTCATTATACTTATTTTAAATTTTATAAAAAGCAATTTTTACTAAATGTTTTTTTTTATCTCAGTAATCCATTTTTTATTTAAAAGTTGGTAAATTCTCATATTTAAAATTTCTAAGTTTTTAATTTCTCAGTTCATAATTTCTCATTTCTTAATTTCTCAGTTTTTAATTTCTCAGTTCTTAATTTCTCAGTTTTTTATTTCTCAGTTCTTAATTTCAGAATTTCTTATTTCGGTTTTTTTAATTTCTCAAGTTTCAATTTCGATTTTACATCATTCTGAGCAGAGCAATCGATTAGATATATGAATATTTGTTCTACTGTGTGCTGATAACTTTGAAACATAAATATTAGTCTTTACAAAAAAAAAAAACATGTTCATTACACTTATTTTAAATTTTATAAAAAGCTATTTTTACTAAATGTTTTTTTTTTATCTCAGTCATCCAATTTTTATTTAAAAGTTGGTAAATTCTCATATTTAAAATTTCTAAGTTTTTAATTTCTCAGTTCTTAACTTCTCAGTTTTTAATTTCTCAGTTCTTAATTTCTTAGTTTTTTATTTCTCTGTTCTTAATTTCAGAATTTCTTAATTCGGGTTTTTTAATATCTCAAGTTTCAATTTCGATTTTACATCGAAACTCTGAAAAAGTACATGTAAAATAATTATTATAAATCAAATAAATATTCTCTATTCTATTGATAATTTTAATGCTACAAGAGACTGTTTCCAACGTTCATTTGGAGTAAGTTTTTCCACTTCACCCGTGTTATAAACTCTTAATTCAAAATAATACTTTCCAACCCTGTCCGGGTTTGATTGGAAGGTATAACCATCAGCCACCTGCTGAGTGAAGCAGTTCTTCAGAGTGGTAGCACGGATCAGCGGTCGAGACGATTCATCCTGAAATACATAAGATGACTAGTTTTAATTAAAAATAATAATGCGTCAGGGCGAGTAATTAAAAAATAGATAAGTAAAAAAAAATATAGATATGTAAAAAAAATATAATAGATAAACTCCAGACTTCCACGTTCTTGAATCTACCGTTACCATAACTATAATCTATTATCTATTAGAAAAGGTCTATTTAAACACTTGTGTCCACAAATAAGTATAATTTTGATGGAGAAAATCACACGCTGTAAAACACTGGAATGGTTTTAAATGAAATGGGAATTTAACATGTTTGAAAAAAATGTCTTACCTCACAGTCTGAAGCGTTGGTATTCCGTTTTCTTTTTGGAGCTGGTGTTGTAACAACTGCCGGCCCGTCGCTATCAGACTCTGGTTCTGAAGCGAAAGGATTTTAGAAAGCAAAGCCTTCTTCTTCTGAGACATTTTCTTATCTCTCTTCACAGCTGTTTTTTTTTTGATCTGCCGCTTGTTTTTTTCTTTTGTTGGTCCAGACGTTGAAGGTGTGGAGTCCTCTTCTTCAACCCAAAAAGGATTATTCATCGACTGAGCCCTGAAAACATTATTAAAATGCAATAAATATTTTTATTACCAACATTAGTAACATGAAACAACAGCACCCGTATTCATCAAAGGGTTAGGCAGAGGTGTGCTGTTAGTCCCTCCCCCTTACTTTTTACAGGAGCGTTTTGAAATCTCATCGAATAGGGAATAATATATTTACAGTACTTATCAGGAAAAAAAAAAAACTTTAAATGACCTAAGAATCAAACCTAGGCCTTATTTTTATTGCATGCTAGAACAACGAAGCAAGAATTATTATTAAATAAACGTTTGTAAAAATAAAACGTTAATAATTATTAAACGTTTGTAAAAATAAAACGTTAATAATTATTAAACGTTTGTAAAAATATTAATATTAATATGAAACTACAAATGCAGTACAAGTACAATAGTTTTGAAATAACTATTATATGATCTAAACTTAATTGAGTAATTTCAGTGGTAAAACAATTAACTATTACAGTCCTAGGATCGAAGAAAAAATATTTATTAAATAAAATATAATACTCACATACTTTGTTTCTGCAACACTTGTGAACAACCACAAACAAATTTAAACTCACTGTTCAGTGAAATGCACTTCAGCACAACAATGACAAAATGTAAAGGAATTCTCTCACATGCTTTTTATAGACCTAAATCCTAAAGCCTTAGTCATATGTTAGTTTCTAACAATAATTACTCCGAAAAATTAATTAAAATAATATTTGTTATTAGAATTTCATCTCTATCACTTGAGAACCTAGAGTAGATTTTATTTTATTCATTTCTCGTACTGAAGTCGCAATGTGAATGCTTCCGAATACTCTAGTTATGGAAAGTGTTTTCACAGCACTTTATCCTTATTAGAGTTTTTGGAGGCGACTGGAGACGACAATCGTGAAAGGAATGAGGTGTCAATTAACTCTGTCGGAATACATACAAACTTATAAGAAACCAATAAAATGAGATCTCTGGTAGTTATTTGTCATGTACACAGAATTGTCGCCTTATTCTTTAAACTCTCAAGTCGTAAAGGCTGTGTTAGCTATAGCTATCCTGCTCATTTTAATGTAAATGGAAAGAGGTGGCAATGGATTTCTAAGTGGTTTTTTGTTATAGAACTCGTAATAAGATATTACAGAATTAGGCTGGGTGATTGAATGTTGGGAAATGAAACAAACAGAATTTTAATTTTTAAATATATTCATAAAAGGAGTAATTAATCTTCTAATAAATAACAGATTCTTTACCTAATCTAACATCAATGTGTATAATTATAATAAGCACCTTTTTTCCTTACTATTTGGTAAGGAACCTGATATTTCTTAGAAGATTAATTACTCTTATTTTTTATTGAAATGAAAATTGATATTGGAAAATGAAAACAAACAGAATTTTTATTTTTAAATATATTCATTAAAAGAGTACCTAATTAATCTTCTAAGAAATAACAGATTCCTTACCTAATCTAACATCAATGTGTATGAAATAATAAGTTTTTTTTTTGTTTTTTGTTTTTATGCGATACAATCAACAATATTAGTTGTACTATTTAAGTATATTATTAAATGCTATTTTATTATGCTAATTATAAAAAACAAACACAAACGTTGGTACTAACATAATGATTACATTGAATATCTCTCTCTCTATACTTAATAAATATATAAAATAATTTCAATTATATATTCTCACGAATTTTACTAATAATGTTTTCTAAATCTAAGTATATATCACTTGTGACAACATTTTCAGTTATAAATTGCACACACTTATTTGCACTGCACTTGCAAGATTTTTCTGGTAAATTATCACACTCGTATATCTCAATTTTGATCATGCATGTCCTTGAAGATGTATTTGGCGCCCTGGTTTTGATGTACGAGTAGTTTTGCTGTCGTTCAAGTTTCTGTGGAGGACCTGTCGCGTCATTTTTTCTCTTCAAATTGAGTCGTGATGTAACAGATTCTTTGAGCTGCTTGTTTGGGATAAAATTAAAAAGATCCTCATTGTCCTGAAAACAGAAATAAATTGTGTTTTGAGTATGATTACATACAATGCCTACATTATAATAATTAATAAAAAACAATAATAATAATTTATTATGTTATAACTATTACTTACCGACATTGTGATTGAATCTCAGGGTAGCGAAAACAGCCAAAAACAAAAAACTTGTATTTACTGTGTCGCAGTCAAAGGCTCTCTACGATCTAGATACAAAACAGATTCTCTTATATAAGGTATATAGATTCATGTCTTTAAGGTTTAATTTCCTTCATAATATTACAACTATGTGCTTGGCGGCAGAATCAAGTCGAAACATGTCGATATCACGAATGTACCTGTGTACTTTAATACTGAATACATATTTTATCTCATCACTGACGACACGTTTGGTGCATTGGTTAAGAGCTCGACTCGCTACATCACAATGTAAATAGTAGGTTTAAAATAGATGTTTCAATTAATGTGCCAAAGTGTTGCGGGTTCGATTCCCGCACGGAACAAATGAGTATTTGTTCCGGTTTGGTTTTGGCTTTTATGACTTTTTTTTTTTTTACGTTCTTTTATATTATAATCAATTACTCTATCTCCATAATACAGTTACTTTTACACACGGCTACACATTAAGTTACAATTTCCAGTAACAGCTGACCTCTCAATATGGTTTTTGTATCCATCAATACAAAAAAATATGCACTACATCGTTTCAATGCAGCGCTGCGCGGCGATCGAACATGATATTGTTGTTTATTATTTTTAAGTTCACGCGATAATTTTGCTTCGTTATAACAGTTCGATACCATGCCTGTTTATGAATACACACGACAACCGCTCGGACCATTAAAAAAATTGGAGATCCTGTATCAAGCGCTCCACTGTGAATGAAACACAATACTCAATCAATATTATGAACTATATCGCACATCACGATAGTAATGTATGATTGGGGAGTTCTGGATCATGCGCTCGAGCGAAAGCGAGAGCAAGTGATCCAGAACCCCCAATTATACACTACACGGTTTG